>JAJMFP010000173.1:0-273163 GCA_030574855.1 Taiozyma rabaulensis
AAACAGGGGCTTTGGGGTGTCTTTCCTGGCCCAGATACGGTGCTTGGAACCCTATCCCCATTTTGTGGAGTGCATCATAACATGAAAAGTTTTACTAACGCCTCTCCACAGCAGAGCCAGCAGAAGCAACTCCTTTTCCAGAAGACCCTCGTGTCTAGTATCACAGCCGTCTTACCACACAGCCAAAATCACCGTCAAGTGAGTATCTACTTCAACTTTTTCCCCCCTGTTATCTTTTTCGTTCCCGAGTACTAACGGAGTTTATTTCAGTCACTGGCAGCTTCGTGATTTGGTCCACCCATCCTCAGCAAACAAGAACGAGATCCTATACACATTCGATGATTCCATCAGAGCCACAGACAAGGAAACAGACAAGGTCACTACAGTCACCAAGTTGGACTACCACCCCCGCTGTTTCAGAGAAGTGGATAACAACATTGTCAGTGGTGGTGTCATCAGCTCAGTCAACAACAATAACAGCAATACCAGTCTAAATCGTTCATTCCTGGGCCAATTATCATCATCTTCTATCACTCCTGGATCGGATTCATCTTGGAGAGGGTTGTTCACCTTCTGTAATAGAGATACAAACGTCAACTCCACGATAAGGTTAGGTTCATACATCAACAACAGCGTGTCACTAAGCAAGGTCTCCAACGGTGAATACTCTTCCTTTGTGTGCAATAACGATATGTCACTTTACAATGCTTCCATTAACAACTCACAAATTGTCATCAAAAGCTCCATAAATCTTGATTCTCCATTGAATCATTCTGCATTATCTGATGATCAAAAGACATTAGTTGTTGTTGGTGACTGCTCAAATATCTTTGTCCTACATCCAGATCAGATGAGAAATGGTTCGTTACGCCAGGATAACATTGTCGAGACTCCATGTGACTCAGGCTTCTCAACTTCTTTTGATTCCTCAGGTATTCATTTTGCGACTTGTTTCCAAGATGGTACTACTTTGATCTACGATGTTAGAAACCTGGGCAAAGGTCCGTTGAAGGAGATCTATTCTACAAGAAGAAACGCTTCCAATGGTGCATTTAGATGTGTCAAATACTCTAGAGGTACCGATGATTTGTTGATTATTAGTGAACATGTTGGTAGAGTCCATGTTGTTGACACCAGAGACTTTAACAATCATCAAGTGATTATGTTGCCTGTGAATTCACTGCCAACACGATCAAACCAACCAAGCTCTACGTCATTGAACAACTTGTCATTTACCAACAGTCTTTCGAATGAAAACAAGTCTAACGTGTTTATTCCAAGAGTTCTTGATTACAATGACGTGCTGAACTATGAAGGTAATCTGGTCCAAACCCAACCTAGAACTTACAATCATCGTAACAGTTTTGGGTCAAGAAGCTCAAACAATTTCAATCTGCTGGCAGCTCTGGCTGAAGAGACTATTCATGAAGAAGCTATGGAGGAAGACAGTGGTGAAGAAGGATCAGAGTCAGGTAATAATGAACTGTTTTCCAACCATAGAAGATCAACTACTAGCATTACTGGCTCTGAATTTGACTACTCAGACAATGAAATCAGTGGTGTTGATTGGTTTGAGAACGATTCAGGTTCACACATTATCATTGGTTGTGAAAAAGGGTTGGTCAATTGGGATATTGATTCCTGGAGCAGAAGATCATTCCCATCTTATCAATTTGCATGAATCGAGGAGGTTTTATTGATGCATCAAGGGCTACATCAGTGACAGGGTCACTCATTGAAGGGATATTATTTATACGTTGAGTAGTAACTGGTTTTTACAGGTTTTATATGGGTTTTCACGATTTGAAATAATGGATATTATCATTATTTGAGTTAAATAATCAGTAGTAACAAACATTGGCTAATCGACAACATCAGCAGTATCAAATTCAACTTCTTTAATCTTTGGAACTGGAGCTTGAGTTTGAGTGTTAGTTTGAGGTTGAGCTTGAGGTTGTGTTGGAGCATTTTCATCATTAATATTGTGGTTTTCATAATCATGTTTAATCTTTTGCCAATCATCTTCATTCTCTAATAGAGCCTGGACACCAATGATCTGACACTGATCAAAGATCTCCAAGATATCTTCGGCTTCTTTGATAGGCATTCCATGGAAGACTTCATTCACATTATCCAACTCCTCGGTCTTCAAGGCATCAATCATATTCTGTGGCAATGTGTTGAAGATTCTATATCTTTCTTGTTCTTCTGGGTCTTCAGAGTTTGGATCTGGCAAGTTCACGATCAACTTGGTGTTATCGTCCAAAGACTTCAACTGGATCTCATGAATGTCCTCCTCATCGTCATCGCCCTGTTCTTGACTTAGGATCTCACAACGGGTCTTGATGTGTTGATAAGTACGCTCAACTTCGGAGACAAATGCCTCATGGGCCTTGTTGTTAGCATCACCATCGAATAGCTTACCCAATAACTGATCAGCAATGATGGCAATTTCGTTTGGGTTTCTAGCTTTCTTGAACTCCACTAGATCGTACACGTATTGGATCAATGTGGAGAAGTAGATGATCTGTTTAGTTCTGTGGTCGTCATGTTGGAACTGGGAGTCAAAGGCCTTCATTAGCAATGCATCCTTTTGTGCTGGCTTGACGATGTGTGTATGGGTCTTGATGAATTGTTTGATCGTTGGAATGGCATCCATTGGGAGAGTGGATAGCGTGTAGGTATCCTCGTGAACTTCCTCCAGTTCGAAATCTTGAGCAGATTGTTGCTTCTGTGGGGTAGAAGTTTGTGGAGTGGCCTTTGGTTGGGATTGCGGCGTTGGAGCGGCAGGTTGTGGAGAAGATTGCACTGGTTTAGACTCTGTTGGTTGAGCAGTGGCGGCTGATGATGGCGCAGAGGTAGCTGTGGTTGACGTAGGAGCAGTGTAAGATGGAGTGGTTGGAGTGGCGCTGGAGGTGGCGTTGTTACCTGAGTCCTTGTTCAAGAACGAACGATCCCAACCGGTCTTGATGTCATCAGAGGAGATCTGTAGTGATTTCTCCTTTAGCAAAGTCTCTAATTTCTCTTCTTGTTGCTTTAGGACATCGTCAATCTTAGATCTGTGAGTCTTGATGGCATGTCTTAAAGCAGAACCGTCATTTGGATCCTTCCCGTCTTTCTTCAAGTCGTTTTTCAACTGGATCAACAAATCTTCAATCATTTCGTTGTGTGAAGGCCCATCCTCCATAGGCTTGGAATCGTCGTAGTTCTTAGCTAGGAAGGCCTTGACATTACCAACATCAGCAAGTTGTTCGTCTTTGAACTCCTTCAGCAAGTTGTCCACTCTGTTGTTTAGGTTCTTGTACATAGGGATCTGGACGTTGAGGTTGTTGATCTCTGCGTTTCTCTCTTCCCTCTTCTGGTGGATGTCCTGCTGTTTCCAGCGGATGAAAGAGCGCTTGTCCACGTTTGGATGCACTTCGATGTCCGAGTCATCTGAGAGCTCCAAGTGGTCCCATTTAGAGTAGTCAATTGGCATTTTGGGTGGCGTTTAACGGGTGATTTGTGAGGTTTACTAAGAATTGTTTGTGTACCTACGTTTTGCCGATTTTGATTTTGAAGTGATTGAAATGATGGAGAAAGAAAAAAATGGAAAAAATTGGAAGCTCGAACAAAGAAAGTGCCAGAAACACCAGAAACAGAGAGCTGCTATCGCCACTGCTGCTATAACCGCTACCACTATCTGCTACCACCACACATATCGATTCACACAATGCCTCCAGTCCAGCAAGTCCAGTACGGCCAACAGCCTTCCAACTTCGAGAAGTTCAAGATGGGGGCCATGATGGGGACCACTGTCGGTGTCGTCGTCGGTGTCCTGTTCGGTGGCTTCTCCATTATCACCAACGGTGCCGGGCCTAACGGTGTCATGCGTACCCTGGGCCAGTACATTGCCGGCTCCTCCGCCACTTTTGGCCTGTTCATGAGTGTTGGTTCCGTCATTAGATCAGAAAGCACCACTGCTGAATCCCTACAACAAATGAGAGCCATCGCCAGAGCCCGTTACGACATCTTGAGAGAAGAGGCCAAGAGAAGATGAACAGCCCAGCAATCTTACACCCTGTACTTAGTATTATATCCTTATGTTTCTTATGACCCCAGTTTGTAGTTGGCCTTTTGGCTCCATGCTTACGTAACACCCACTCATCAATTCATCTCTCTAACAATGAAAACCACCAACTTGTACTAAAATAGCATTATCAACACACAATCTTGCCAACCCCACGAACGATAGGAGCCATGGCTACGTTCAACCAGGACTTCTCCATGCTCAGCGTGGCGTCCCAGAGACTGAGAATCTTCAATGTGGAGCCCTTTGGCGAGTGCTTCGACCTGGGTGAGTACGGCATTAATGGAGCACTAATAGAGAAGAAACACTAACTTTTACAACAGACTCCAACGCCAGAATCGCACAGATGCTGTTCGCCACCTCATTGGTTGCCGTTGTTGAAGAAGAGCAGCGCCGCAGACTGCGCATCCTGAACACTAAAAAGAAGACATCCATCTGTGAATTGACATTCCCTACTTCCATCTTATCAGTGAAACTCAACAGAAAGAGACTCGTTGTGGTTCTACTGGACCAAATCTTCATCTATGACATCAGCTGCATGAAGTTACTACATACCATAGATACTGCACCAAACGAGCGTGCATTGTGTGAGTTGTCCTCCACAGATGACAGTGTGTTGGTGTATCCCTCCACGGGTCCCACGGGGGCCATTGTCCTCTTCGACGCGTTGAACATCTCACCATTGAACATCATCACTGCACACAAGACAGAGCTTGCAGCACTAGGGTTGAACTCTAATGGGTCTCTAGTGGCCACTGCTTCGACAAAGGGGACAATCATCAGAGTGTTCAACACCTTTACAGGTGCCTCAATCGCCGAGTTCAGAAGAGGGACATACCCTGCCCTGGTGCACTCCATCGTGCTCTCTCTGGACTCTACACTACTAGCAGTGAACTCAGACACTCATACAGTTCATTTGTTCCAGCTCTCAAACACCACGACTGACATAACCGAGGACCCTGAACAAGAGGAAGACCTGCCATCATTATCACATACCAACAGCACCAACGAGCCCACACCGAGAAAGTCCTCCATCACAGACAAGCTCTGGCGGAACCTGCCTAAGAACATCTCCTCCATCCTAGAACCACAGAGGGACTTTGCCTACATCAGACTGAGTGAGGAAGGGGACAAAAAGAGCCTTCTACTAGGCTTCAACCATAGAAACGTCCTGCTCGTGAACCCGGCACAGAGCACGCTGTCCACGTACTCGGTGCCCTCTGCCGGTGGCGAGTGTGTTCTGACCCGCGAGGAGTCCTTCGGCAACTGACCTTTTGTATAACTGTTGCAATTTTACACATTAGTACTGTCACGCTACTGTAGGCCCGGCTAGACTTCCCCAGATTCGCCAGCTTCATTTTTCCGATGAAAAATAAAAGGCTGAAATCGTCCACTCGAGACCAATCAACGACCCATCTACTCCGCCACTGAAAGCTCACCATGTTCGGCATCGGCAAGTCCTCGTCGCTGACGTCCTCCACGCGGCCCACATACTTCGACATCCGCTTGAAGACCACGTACAAGAACCTCATCATCGTGCGAGGCTCCCATTATGAGAGTTCCTCCGTCGTTGTGTCCGGTGACCTGGTCTTCTCCCTCCCTGAACCCATCACCGTGCGCAAAATAGGCATGAAGCTCACGGGGAGATACAAGCTGGACTTCCTGGAGGTGCTAGAGGAGGAAAACCAGACGATTTCCAACCCGGTGAAGGAAGAGACCGTGGTGTTTGAGATGAATTGGGACAACTTGCTACATGACCCGAACGGAACAGTGTCAAAGAGCACCAATGACCAATTGACAACTACAATCATCACTCCAACAAACACGAGATCACAACCACGTATGCCTTCCAGCAGTTTCCATGAAAGACCACAGTTACAAAATACAAACTCATCCTCATCCTCATCCTTAAACAATTCCAGAAGACTGATAAGATCACAATCCAACAATACACTGCAAATATCCGAGAAGGGTTTCACGGGAACTCCCTTCTCAGACCAACAGGTCTCACAGGGGACACTGTTCAATTTGGCTGATGGGAATTACGAACTACCATTCAAATGTGTCATTCCTGGTGATATTCCAGAGACAGTGGAAGGTTTAATGGCAGGGTCCATCCTCTACAAATTCGAAGCTGTGATTGAAAGAACAGGCTTCAACAAGTCACCAGTGTTCAAGCACAAATACATCAGAATCCTTCGAACCTTGGCATCAGATAACCTAGCACTGAATGAGACCATATCCATTGGGAAAAGTTGGCCGGATAAGATCCAGTATGAAGTCAGTATCCCATCACGTGCAGTGCCTATTGGCGGTACAACCCCGTTACACATCCTGTTTGTGCCATTGATCAAAGGTCTGAAAATTGGGTTGATCAAAGCTCAGATTGTGCAAGTGTTTGCCTTCCGTGGTGTCAATGGTGAGATCTATGATGATGAACATACGGTCTTGGATTGTACCATGTCACAAATGGAGGGTACAGAATTGAACGATAAAGTGTCTATTGATTCACTGTTAAAGATCCCTACGAATTTGAAGAAGGTTACCCAAGATTGTGATTTCAAGCAGGATTTCATCAAGGTTAGACATAAGTTGAAATTGCAGATCAATCTGATAAACCCATCAGGGAACATCAGTGAACTCAGAGCCAACATCCCAATCAGTTTATTCATATCTCCTAATGTCAAGATGACGGGGCGTATGGTGCTTTTGGACAAGAATGGGAAGATCCATTTCAGAAAAGATGAAGAGAAGTTGTTTGAGAGAAACGGGGTCATCAATAACAACACCACGAATAGACACACAGACAACAGAGCCAATTTCTCCGTTTTGAACAATGATGAAACACCACCAAATTATGACGAACACATCCATGATAGAATACTTTTCACAGAGAACAACTCCAATATTGCAGATCCAAGCCATGGTCAAGAACCTTTGAATGACATTAATGAATTTTTTGGACAGTTTATGAGCAATTCTATCCCAGAACACACTTCATTACCGGAGACTGTACAAAAGAGATTGAAATCGTTAAAGTTCGATGCACTGTCAGAGACACCATCCTATGAAGATGCAATGGATGACCAAATCAACATCTCTGAGGAGCCTAGCCCAAGTTATCAAAAAATCATCAACAGAACACTGTCCATCAGTTCAGAGAATGTCAGTACAAACGTCTCGAGAAACGTCTCCAGAGAGGATTTAACCCGGGAGAGATCCAGTAACCAGTTGAACAGACTGGTATTCACGAAGCTCACGAAGAAACAAGAATAGAAAATATAAACGAAGTTAACGAATAGAACGAATAAACGTTATAGAAAGCGATCTTTGCTAGTGCAGTAACTATAGCTCCGGGATTTTAAGCATTTATCCGGTTATGCTCGTAGGTTGTTCCGGGACAAGAAAAACGGTTTTGTCACCAAAAAAGTGGTGGGTAAAAGGCGAGGAAAAAGCCGGGAACCCACGGGGAAAGTGAATCAAGATGTAGGTTGTGCCCACAGTCATCTTGATTGTTAGTACTATGCATTATTCCTGTGTTTATAGCTTTTGCGCTGTCTCGTTGGTTGTCATGACGTCAAAGACTCCCAAATAGCCGACGACTTTTGAGAGTGCGTAAATATGAGTACACTTCAGGCTCACAAAAACTATGCGGCTCTCATGAAGTCTCGATTTCCCCGCCTGCGTAAAAAAGGGAACACCCCGTGAAAAAAGGCGGTTTTGGCAGCTTCCCCAGATTTTCTCCGGAGAAATTAGGCACTCCACAAAAAAGTCACAGAGAATCATAAAAGTTTCGGTTAAAAAACAAATGAAAAAACAACCAACAACTTCGAAAGCTCCAGAAGCGCAGACACCGCCGGAGATTTGCACAGAACGCACCGCTGCTGAGAAACAGCGCCTCCCACAAACAACACGTCACGCTCCACAAGGCACCGCTCCCTTTGTCCCGGCGCTTACCGCTTTCTGCAGAACCCCCTGCTGTTTTCCCGACTATTGTCACCAGCCTTATAGTACTCGAGATCTCCTGGCCACCCAAAGCGCCACCGCCGCCGCCTGAAAATGTCCTCCATATCCTCCATGCTGTCCCCAGACAACGCGCCTTCCTCGACGCCCCCAGAGGAGCCAACCGCCGAGCTGAAGGACTCACAGCAGCCTGCACAAGAGCCATCTGAAGACACAACCAACAAAGAAACCGAGACAGACGCACAGCACCAAAGAAAGAGATCCAAGGTGTCCCGTGCCTGTGATGAGTGTCGACGCAAGAAGATCAAGTGTGACGCCACTTTCAAGGCCCATTCAAACACTCTAGAGAAGACATGCTCTAGTTGCTCAAAGAACGGTTATGTGTGTTCATTCGATAGAGTTCCTTTGAAGAGAGGCCCAACTAAGGGCTACGTCAAGTCTGATCAGAATAGCATCCAAGGGAAGAATGGTGACAGATACACCAACATCCAGCCACAGCCGCAGTCACAAGGCTCTTCGATTACACTACCGCCATTGACTTCCATTACCACTTTCCAACAGGGCCAACAACCACAAGCCGTCCCACAACAGCGCCAGGTGAGCCAATCAAGCCAGCCATCAAGTCCAAGAAGAGGTTCATTCAAACGTGACTCCATTTCCCAACAGGGGGCTAACCCTGGCAATCCAAATGGCCCAGTTCCACAGAGTCAATTCTGGAAGGTGCCATATGAAGCTTCTTTTGATAGAAGAGGTTCTGTGGATTCGATCTCAAGTTCCATAAGTGATGCAAGATTTAGTGGGCCTAGACATCCAAGCAACTTCAGCTTTACAAATGCCAGATTTGGCGACAGTGTTATTTCAGATTCAGACGATGAAAGATCGAACTTATCACCAAGAGCATCAATTGATATCAGAAACAGATCCAGATCTAACTCAGGAAGCCTGATAACTGCCCAAAACTTACCACCTGGGATTCCAACAAGCCCTGCACTGTCAATTAGTTCACTAAAGAGCCTGAATCAAGGAATGTCAAAGAACCTGACTTTCAACCAAGCTAATCCTCAACAATTTCAATTTCAGCCATCTGATCATTCCAGCATAAGTGGCCCATCAGTTGGTCAAGGTTCACATCCACAGATAAACACAAACCATCTGGTGGATTCATACTACAGATTCGTACATTCCAACTTCCCATTATTACCATTGAACAACCAAACTTTAATCAACATTCTTGCCAATCCACCACCATTACAACAGAACGAGTTTGACGAGCTATCTCACTTTGTCATTCAAAGCTTCTACTCCTCATTAGACCTACTGATCTCAGTGCTGTCAAAGCAGAATTCACCAACAAGCTCACCATCAATCGTGGGTAACCAATTGGTACACTTCACAGAGACTTTGAACTTGTCTTTCCACAAGCTAAGTAAATTGTTTTCGAAGATTGCTGAAGACTTTGAAAAATTCCCACAACCAACAGTGATATTGTTCCTATCCAATTTGGCAGTGCTCAGCTACATTGTTGTGCTTCTCGGCGATAGAAATGATGTTGTCATTATCAGTTCAAGTATACAGATGTTGAACAGATTAAAGATCTACAAGATATTTTGGGGTGAGCATAGAACAACTGGCGCTGAAAACTTTGATGATTTCGGCTACACATTGAAGAGACTTTGGTACACATTGCAAGTTTTAAACACCATCCATTGTTTAAGTCACGGTCTTGCTGTTACAACATCATTAGAGCTGACAATTGAACAAGTTGATAGACTCCTTCCAAACTTCCAAGGTGTTGAGCAGATGAGAGATGGCTTTAAATTAGGTTGGCTATTGACACAAGTTGCCAAGTATCGTGATTACACAGGTGAACACACAAGTACGGAGATTTTGAGCGTATTGAAGAAAGCTGGTATTACAAGCACTGATAATTCGCTGTTCAAACAAAATGAAACCAACGACTTATCCTTACCTTATCAATTTTCACAACAAATCTACACAAAACTTGAAATAATTGCCTTTTTAGAAGAGGTTAAACAATCTTTCAGTCATAAGGATGATTTTGACGAAGAACTATTATATGATCATCAGCTGAAGCTATCAAGATTGGTCAGAAAACAGTCAAGTACTCAGAATTCATTATTTCAATCATTGAAGAACCCATCAAATGCCATTGATTACAACAATCCTGCATCTGTGGTGTCACCATTTATCCCACTAATATTCAAACAATCTATCAAGACCTTAAACATCCTGAAGATACTTATCAACTCATTGCAACTGAATGAATCTTTGGTTACCAGATTATCCAAGCTATTGAATGAATTGATCAGTTTAACCAATGCATTAAGTCAAATCAAACCATTCATCAGTAATGACTTGAACAATCATCTAAGATTTGAACTACGTTCAGAAAACTTGGAATTTTGGGAAAATGATGACAATTTGAAAGCTGCAATTTCAGGGAGTGGTGGTGCTAGATTCATTCAAAAGAGATGGGTTGGCTTGATGATGGATATTTCAGCTTATCTAAAGAAGGAAGATTATGAAGGATGGTTCTGAATACTAATGAATAGAATGTCTTGTATGATTATGTTAAAATGCAGCGTAGTATGTAAAAAAGGATGCAATGCTAGTGGAAGAGGGAATAAGTAAGCGGTAAGGTGAGTGACAAGTGTACTACCACAGGTAGACAATGAATGAAAACAATTTCTTCATCAAGTACATATCTCAAAGAACTAAGAGTGAAGCTAGAATCAATCAGACTAATCTCGAAGTTACAGACAGAGATATACAACAAAGTGAGAAAAAGTAATCATACAAACAAAAACCTGACACAAGTGCAAATAGAAGAACAATAGATGGACAAAATATTAACAAATTAAAAGATTAAAAGAGTAAAGAACCATATGTAAATGGCATAATCACATCAAAAAGCAAAGATAAATTAGGATGAGTATAGGACAAAAATGACACAATGCGGTAAAGCACATACTGTGATGGTATTGGATGGCATGAATAATTAAACGGCTGATTGATGGATGACTGATTTGTAGGTCTCTTCTTCGATCTCTTGGGTGAGCAATGGATGAAATGAATTGATGGCCGTGGTATTGTGGAATGCAAGAGTATGGTTGATGGATATGTGATAAGGTATGATGAGTTTTCAGATGATCATTGATTTGACTTTCTCATTGACGGAGGTTCTTCTGAATTCTGAACTTTGATTGATTGATGGCGACAGCTTTGGCTGGATGGAATTAGCAGCTTGTTCTTTCAGAGCAATGGCCTCTTGTCTGGCTTGTTCTTGCGCAGTGAAGTCTTCAATAGCATTTTCATCGTCATCGTCACCATCATCATCGTCGTCATCGTCATCATCATCGTCATCTTCGTCATCATCATCATCGTCATCGTCGTCATCGTCATCGTCATCATCTTCGTCATCATCATTATCTTCGTCATTCTCATCAATGCTGTTTGGATCGTAATTCTTCTTTTCTGAATCAGATGGTTTCAAACTCTTGACTTTCTTGACTAGTGTTTCCACAATATCATTCCACTCACGCATACCACCCATACCAATATCACCACAGATCAAGACTTTCTCAACAGGTTTCAAAACTTCGACCCAAGGGCAGTCTTCTTGGATTTGGTTCAAGTGTCTCTTGGTTAAGGGATGGGTATACATGAAGGTATTCATAGCTGGTGCAATAAACATTGGTGTTTGAGGATTCCAACTTCTTATTATAGCGGTCAATAAGTTGTCTGAAATACCATTAGCCATCTTGGCCAAAGTGTTAGCACTCAGAGGACTGATCAACATGATATCGGCCCATTTTCTTAGCTCTTGATGTAAAATTGGATCACCAGTCTTGTTGTAACCAAACCATTCTTCATCATCTCTCCAAATCTTAACTTCAGTGGATATTTTCAAACCTTTTAGGAAATGCTCAGCACATTTAGTGACAACTAATTGGATGGATAGTTTGGAAGGACCAAAGATCTTGAACAACTTATCAATGATTAGAGGAACTTTGATAGTAGCAACTGAACCAGTAGCACCGATCAAGATATGAATCTTTTGATCATCTTGCTTTTGGAAGAACTCATGGAATGGGATCTGCTCGGTTGGTGTTCCGATGATGGCCTTTGTCGTCTTTTCTTTGATCTTCTTAGTTGGAGCATTAGCTAGAGGAATGTCAAGAGGTGAAGTATGATCAGTTGGAGATGCACTGCTCTTTCTGTTGATTACTGGGTCAACTGAGGAGTGAGGATGATGTGCAAATGATTGTGGAGTGAATGAAATGTAGTCAATGTTTGTTGAGGAGTTTTGTCTTGATGAAGTGGTGGAGGTTGTACTCACAACGCTTGGGTTTCTTGACTGAGGAACAGATGATGGAGGTGGACCTTTACTCAGGGATGGCTGTCTAGAAACAGCCTTTGGGACCTCAGGCTGTGACTTGACTGGAGTGGTGACTTGTGGCTGTGGAGGAGGACGATGTATCTGGGTTGACGATTGGTTTTGTGATAGTTGTTGTGGATGAGGGGGTTGATTCAGCAGGTTGTTAACCTGCAGTGATGAAGGTCTGGCGCTGATGGACCCTCTGTGAGACTTTTCAACGGTGGCAGGGACGGTGAATGAGACAGAGGACTGCTTGACAGCTTGGTTCGAGCCAGTGGCAAACAGGTTGGCTGAGCTACCGAACATGGAGGTTGGCAAGTTGGTGGTGATTGGGGTGATCTGGCCGTCAGACAGGGCCTGTACCAGCGGAGGACTGGAGATGTTTGTGTTCAGTCTCATGGGACTGCCTTGCTTTCTGGCGTCGTTGACATCCTGGCCAGCGCCCGATGGTGGCGACTTCATAGGCTTGTTCAAGATAGGCTGAGGGAGCTTTTCTGGCATTGTGTGCTAGCGGCTATGTCAAATCTGGTGATGGCTTTTGAGTTAAGTAGGGAAAACAGCGGCGCTAGTCCTTTAATATACAGCGGAAAGCCCAAGCGGATACCTAGCTTAGCGTGATGCTTGCTTCTGCACACAGATCAAGTCTGTAAACAGCGCTTTGAGTGATTTGTGTGTGGTGTTTCTCAAATTTCCACCAAGTGCGCGGTCTCTGAAAACGACCTGAAAACACAGCCAAAAACGGAGGGTGACGGCGGCTGACGAAACTGGCGCGGGTTTGTGTTGGAAACTGGCGCTAACGTTTGATTTCTTCACTAATGACAGTGCTTTGAAGGAGGTTGTTGTAGGGAGAATTTTTTTTACAAATTTTTTCCTCAATTTGGGACGTTTTTCTGGATTTTTGTCGAGCGCCTTTTTTCGCCAATCTTTCTAGAAAAAAGCTTCCATTGCTTAATTGGGCCGTTTTGGCGCAGAATGTCGCTGTTTGGCGCAAAGCGGTGACCGACGGCCGCGAATAAGCGCAAACGACCTTCCTGTTTGGGACACCCAAGCAACGTTATCCCGGCTAGTTTGCCTCCCATTTGCTTGATTATGACACATTTTTGACATGGAATTCGATGGCAAATCTCAGACTTCGCCACCCTTCGCATAGAGATAACAAAAAGAACCCAGCTTTGCCTCTCGAATCTGCAGGATCATAAGCGAGGTTTTCCCCTTACCGCATAAACCATCTCCCTGTGATTCTATTGTGTGGCCCTCACCAGAAAACGAGGAGCGAGGTCACGTGCAATCTCCGAGATCCGACAAATTTCTCAAATTTCGGCCGTTTGTAATGTATTGGAGACATGAAGGGTTCACTTCAAGACCTTAGGATAGACCTTCGAGCACCCTGTAGGAGTCTTATACTATTCAAAATGTTCAGACAAGCATTTATCCCAACTGCTAGATTGGTAAGTTTGTCTTCTAAGGGTGGCGGAGGTGGTCCAAATGACCGACTTCACCATCAACCAATTAAAGGATCAAGATTACTAACTTTGCATAGATACGTACTCCAGTCTTCAGCATAAACTCTTCCTTCAGAAGATTGTTGTCCACTGAAACCAAAGAAGCCATCGAGAAGGCTATTGACTCAGCTCCCGTTGTTTTGTTTATGAAAGGTACCCCAGAATTTCCTCAATGTGGTTTCTCCAGAGCCACCATTAACATACTTGGCCAAGTTGGTGTTGATCCAGAGAAGTTTGCAGCTTATAACGTTCTAGAAGACCAAGAGCTACGTGATGGTATTAAGGAATTCTCAGAGTGGCCAACTATCCCACAATTGTATGTTGACAAGGAATTCATTGGTGGTTGTGATATTGTCACTTCCATGGCACAAACTGGTGAGTTGACTGAATTATTAGTCGAAAAGGATGTCTTGGTTGGCGAAGAAGACGAATAAACAGACTGTACATAACATATTTAGCTATTCTAATGCCTATACATATTTAAATAACTATACATTGATGTATTCTCAAGCCTTTAGATTTGTCTATTGTGGATCTTAATCAATGACAAACTCCGTTTAGAGAACCGTAAGAGAACCAAATGTGTTTAAAATACCCAGAAATTATGCAGAGCACAAAGGGTCACACATCTCTCTCTACTTACATTGTTGAATGTCCAAGTTAAAACTTGAAGATGGGTAAACTCGATCTTCTTCTGTGACGGGACATAATGATAAATCTGATCAACAAGTAAAAAGTATGATGGAACATATTAGAAGATCGAACTAGTACGATGGAAAAAACTCCAATTTGTTCTAGCCAAGCTGATGCTGTCAACCAAATGACTGATAACCAGCTACATCTCGAACCAGTGGAATATCTTTGTTTGTTAGTACTGTTGTTCATTGTGTCCTCAATGGTGTTTAAGCAGAAATTGAGCTGATCGGTCAATCTGTGGATGGATACTAACTTCCCACACGCAAAAGGATCTTCCTTGAAGACAAAGGACGAATAAAGTCATCGTCAAGTCTTTCAATGTGAGTCTTGTGTGGATGAAAAGGTTAACGATCTTGTCTAGTCTGCTCTCAAAAATCGTATTTGAAAGGCGGATTACATAATCACATCTTGCACAGACTATGGGGTAAGGTTACAAACCCGCATGTGAACTTGAGAACAGCTTCTTCTCATTTGTATTTTTGAATAGAGAGTCCGATACAGGCTGCACCAATATTGACAGAGCCTCATCACCTGTAGTTTTCCAGCTGGTCGCAGTAGTACGAGGCAAGTTATCTTTAGGAACAAATTATGTAATCCCTCAAAAGTTATTTGCAGCAACTAGACATACACCCTCGAGGTTTCAGCCGATCAACTCCCAAACGTTTCCAATGAGACCACTGAAATCGGTTGATTAGCTGATTATCCGAGTTCTTCCGTTTAGTGTAGATAGCCCAGTTTCTTTGGCATGATGTGATTTTGGCGTGGGTGCTTTTCGGAAAAATCGTCTCATGCAGCGAAAAAATCTGGTGATCTTTCACTTTAAACTTTAAAGATCACGATTGAACAGACCATTGTCAGTGTCCCTCCCAAAACTATATAAAGTCATGTTTTACCCCATCTTTGCGACTCTAATTTTGTCGTAGTATCTAGTGACTCTTCAAAGCACAAATTCAATTCTCAATCAAACGATACAATGGTCTCAGCTACACTTGCCAACCAATTCCGTGGTTCATTAATGAGAATGAACAGATCTGTTGCCGCCTCTTCAGGTAGAAACCAAACAGCTACTTTCTTTGCCTACCTGTTCGGTATTGGTGCCTTGTTAGGCGGTGGTGCTTACACATACTACGTCAACTCATGGCGAAACAACAAGATCAAGTTGATCTTTGAAAAGCACAGACAGCCAACTGACCAATCTGATGGCCCAGAACATTTGATTTCCATTTACAAGCACAAGCATTAAGCTTACACTTGTTCCAGACCCTTTACTTCACGAATTAATGGTTTATTATATTCACTCTTTTGATATATTCCCAATGTTTTACGCGCTTAATGAATTTACGAGTTTTTACTTAGAGACAAATTATCGTAGCTCACCAGGAAGGGCGTACGCTCTACATACGTTGCGAATGTAAACGTAAACATCTCATAACACCATTGCAAAACAAAACTCTAGATGATACTTTTCTCTTTTCAACCAATCATAAATCTTTCAATTCATCAATCCAACCATTGATCAAGCTCTTTGAGTGTTCGTGTTTGGTCTCATTGGCAACTAGTTCCTTCAAATAATCTAACTTGCTAACATATTCATCAGAGTATTTTCTCAAGACAGACTTGGTTAAGCCTAAAGCAGTATGATATTTCCAGATCTTTTCAGTACCTTCAGAATAAGCTTCGTCAACAGCAGGAACTGGGATAGCACCAGATAAACCAGTAGCTTCTGCAGACTTTGAAACAATTTGGGTTAATTCTTTGATGGTATACTTCAACACTTCAGAGCTGTCACCAGCGTATGCAGATGTAGTCAAAGTACGATAAACAGATTCAATGGCTGAAACGTTGATCAAACCCAAGTTTTTGGTACCTTCATCGTTCAAAACGTAACTGATTTTTGATAGAGGAGAAATGATCTTAAATGATTGTAGAATATCCAAGACTAGGAAGCCATTTTGTGGATCTTTGTTCCAGTATTTTAAGATAGCTTCAACAGCCCATTCTTGCTTTTCCAGATTTTCCTTAATATCATCCTCAGTAGCATCTGGAAGTTCTTCAGAATCAGTTTCTTTAGCGCCAACCAAAGCCTTTAAAGTATCAGCAGCACCAGAGATATACTTGTTAGCGTGGGAGATTGATCTGTTACCAACGAAAGCAACGGTTTGGAAAACCAAAGTGACAAATAATTTCTCTGGGTTAGCATATTCTTTGGATAGTTCCTTCAATTCATCAATAATTGTTGAGTATTCAGCTTTACCGTTGTCTTTGTGGATAGCTTCAACCAAGTCTTTAACCTTATCCTGTAGAGGAACGTTGTCTCTCAAGAAGAAGAACTTTAATGATTCCTCACCAAAAGACAGATCAACATTATCTAATTTTGAACCACCAAATAATGAACCATAATACTGTTTCAACTCATCATCAGAGTGTAAACTGATGTCTAGATATTTTTGGAATTCATCAGTCAATGTAGACGCAATTTTTTCTGGATTACTCAATCTCAATTCTTTGGCAATCAAGTTTCTGATGAATGAAATCTTTGGGTGGTAATTGCTTCTGTGTTGAGTAGATAAATCATTCTCCCATTCTCTCCATTTCCATGTGAAATTGAAATTACTCAATTGGACAGATAACCAATCCAAATATCTTAGTTTCAACTCAAAATCAAGCGAGTTCAAATTGGCATAGAAGAATCTGATAGCTCTACCCATAACTGGAGCGATAGCCTGAGAGGAATTGGTACAGGCTTCAACAAGGGTGGTGTAGAAGTATGCAAATGGCTGAGAAGCAGTTGGTAATTTGTAGATCAATAACAACACAGTTTCAATGGCGACATCTTCAATTTTCCATGTTGATAAGCTGGTACCATTATCAATGTTTTTCTGGTGGACTTCTTTGACGTAATCAACATTGGAGCCTGGTGGAGCAAACACACCTTCATTGAAGAACAAGTCTAAAGTGATAATTTGTCTGGCAACCTCCTTTCTATTGAACTCTAAAGCTTCGATGATATCGGTAGCAATATCTCTAATCAATAAACCAATATAAGTGTCAGTTGGAGGGGTAGTCTTAACACCATCAACAGGTAGATAGACTTCGAATGTTAATCTTGGGGTTCTCCACATACCATCAACACTACCCAAACCGGTGTCCAAACCACTGATACTTTTCAAGCTTTCAACAGTTGGAATAGAAAGTTGTGGTAGAGAGTGTCTCTCACCGTCACCTTCGGTCAATTGCTCTCTCAAATCTTTTTGCAAATCACTGAAGATGGAAAGACTTTCATTGATGTCACCTTGGAAGAAGTTGGTAACAGCTAAAGTAACCAAACTGATGATATCCTTGGCCTCATATGGAGCATCAGCAAGATCACTGAATGGCTGGGTGATTGTGACAGGGTTTGAAATAACCTTAAACTCTTTAGCTGATTCAAGTAGCTGTTTGATTGAGTCGACTAGTTCTGTGTTATCTCTTTGGTATAGAAGTAGATATGGTAATGAGATCAATGTGTTGTAGTAGATTGCTTCACCAAGAGGGTTTCTCTTTTCAGCAGAATCAGCCTGTAAGCCAATGGCCAATTTGATCAATTGGTCATACAAAGCAATCAAACTTTCAGTTTTGACAATGTATGATAATGAGGACAATAGCCTTAAAATCAGTTTCAATCTATTCCATGGACCGGTTTCGTGGGCTTGTGGTTCAAACTGCTTGTCTTGTGATTGTTCAATGGCCTCCTGTGCCTTTTGGTGGAAGAACTCAACGATGATCTTACCAACAGAGCTTTTTTTGGAGTTGACAACTTGAATTAGACCTGCAATGTGTGGGATCTTTTGTGGTTGTTCGATGGTGATGGCAAGGAAGGTGTCCAACACAGCGTTACGGAAGAAGCTCTCATTCTCAAAATTGCTGACAATTGGTAAACTCATGAACTCCACATCTTCAACGTACTTCTTGACACTCTCACCTAGCGTGTTCAAGTCAGCACATAACGTTTTGGACAACTCAACAATTGGTGGCAGGCGAAACCTTTTCTGGTAAGGTTGATGGTAGTCATCGTTACCTGGAGCCAGCGGTTAGTAATTGAAGTGGAGAGGACAATCTCAGACGACGAAACATACCAAATTTTCTCTTTCTGTTGAAATCGCTCATTGTCACGGTGGCGCTTTCGGTTTTTGTGTCAAACCGTGTTTGGAGATACCTCTGTCTTCATTTTTCAGGCAGAAATTTTCAAGCCAGCCTGGTGTTCGGATGTTGATAAAAGCGGCGGCCTACGTATGAAGTGAAGTAGCTAGGTACCAGGGAAGAACTTACAACGCATAAACGAAAAGAAATCATGCATAATGTTTGTAATATGTACATATCAAGTCATAACAGGGGAAATCAAAACAAATTCTAATACATAATGGCATATCAGATCGCTCAATCTTGAGAGGATAAAACACTGATCAATGAAAATGAAGTTAGTCGTCTGTTCTTCATAGGGGATGGCGGTTTGGCAAGATGATCAATATCGTTGGTATCAGTTGACAGCACATTTCTCGTCTTTCTAACATTGATTGGTGATTGTGGCTTGCTTTCTGATTCTGAAACATAAGACGTGTCACCTAGATTACCACCACCATAACTCTGGAAAGATCTTTCTGGATATTCTTCAAGCTTTTTCTCCAGATCTTGTTTCTCAGTTCTCAAAATCTTGAACTTTTCAGTCAGAACAGATAGTCTCTTTTGATCATTAGTCAAGAATTCAATCTTGTTCTGCAAGTTTGGAATGGTAACAGATTCAGCTTCTCTCAATTGTTTAGCAAGCTTTTCGTTCTTCTCTTTCAACACCGGATTCTCAGACTTCAATTCTTCAATTTCAGAGGTCAACTTGTAGATCAATTCATCTTTGTCAGCCAATTCCGTCTTCAATTTGTCATTTTCATAATTCAGTTCTAATGGTGATGGCTGGGCATTGTTTTCATGTAATAGAACGTGTTCTTCAGCAATGTATCTAGTCTTCCTCTCCTTACTCAATTTCTGTGTCAATTCAGCAATCTGTGAAGCAGCTTCTCTCAATTTGATTTCATAATCATTAATCTCTGGAATTCTCACTTGACCAATGTGCTTAGAACCCTTCAATTTCTCTTCAAGCTGAATTTCTCTTTCAATGGAATTGGCCAATTCTTTAGAAACTAAATCTAATTCACGAATCAAGTCTGTCTTCTCTTCCATGATTCCCAATTGGTCAACAGTTAGGATGAAAGGCTTGACATCAGAGCTGGTCTTCTTTGGAACAAAAGAGTCACCTAGACTCAAATCTTTAGTCTTAGTAACCAGTTCATCTTCCACAGGCAAAGTGTTCAATTGTTGAGCAAAATCATCCAATGGCTTGACAGAAATGTTCAAGGAATCAGCTCTGCCTGAAGTTGGAGGCGTTGATGCAGTTGGCGCGTTTGGATAGGAATCTTGGGTTGGCGAAATTGTCTTGGAGGAAGTACTTAAACTTGGACCAAATTCATCTCTCATTGAAGAACCTCTCTTTGGATCTAAAGTGGTGATACCGGTGCCAATTGCAGCTGGTGCAGTTTGAGGTGGAGAAGGTTCACGTTGCTCGGATGGTTTGGCAATGGAGATTGATGGAACGCTGGAATAAGCATCATCTCTTGGATACTCTTGATTGATGTCAATTGGCTGCGTAACTGGCTCAAAAGTATTACTGATCTTTCTCTCATCTCTCTTCTTCGACCACTTCTTCAAGAACTTAGGAGAGCTAAACTTCTTTTTGACACTAGAAGCAGCACTTTTTGACGAAACCACAGAGTCAACAGACAGTCTCTTTGAGGGAGTTGGTTTGGATTGAGTGTACTTTGGACTAGCATTGTTCATTGGATCAACAACTGGAGTCTTATCTGGATCAAAAGTACCATCGTTGGACGAGCCAACAACAGGCGTCTTAGCAGAATCCTCATTGATAGAAGGACCACCGATGGTAGATTGGTTCTCATAATCTTCCTTATTGAAGTATTCACTGTTTCTGTAGTTCTTGTCATCCTGAGCTTTGAAATTATCTTGGTCCATTAAAGAAAATTGTGAAGCGGTGACATAGACATCATTGTTGGTACTTGATGCTTGAGCCAAATTGTACATCTGGGCCTTGTTGCCATTGTTGTCAACTGGAGTTTCAGAAACAGTAGAGTACTCGCTCATTAATGAGATGGAATAACTGTTCTTGGAGTGCTTACCAGAACTGTTCAGTTGTTTCTTGTATGGTGAATTCTTCTCACTGCTGTATGGCGTCTGTTTCTTTGGTGAATTCCAAGACTTGACGGGACTTTGTGTATAACGTGACGCTTGTGGATTCTCAGCAACTGGTGGAGTTGAACTTCTCTCTAAATGAGCTTCATAAGGCTTTGACTCATCCAAAGGTTCTAACACTCTTGGTGCGAAATCTGTGGATTGTCTAGTCTGTGGAGGTGGTCTCTGTGAACGTTGTGGAGAGTGGCCTTGTTCAGGTTCAAAAGCTTGTTGATTGATGTCTTCATCGTCAGATTCTTCATCGTCAGATTCTTCATCACGCATACTCAACAAACTCAGATGTGGTAAACCCTTGGATCTTGGTATCTTCGAAGGAGAAAGTTCCAACCCATTTGGTCTGTCACTCTCAATTCTCTTTCTTTCTGGTGATGGTGTTGATTCGTCATTAGGGGGCAAGAATGTGGAGTGTTCTCTTGAGTTTGTGAGGTCTGAATTGTCCAAGTTTTCATCATTTTGAACATTATCAGCCAAGTAATGATGACTTTGATTGATTGAACTGTCAGCAGAATTGCTTTGTGGAGTTGGCGCTGATGGTGGTTGGTAACCTTGATGTGGTTGAGCTTGTGGTTGAGTCTTTTGTGGTGTAGGTAGTGGCTGTTGTTGGTTCTGTTGAGGATGTTGTTGATGTTGTTGATTAGGGTCCAGTGATGAATGAGAAGTATGCTGATAATCCTGCTCAGGAACACTGTTCAGACTCTCTCTAGTTGATGATTTTGATTGTGACTGTCTATTGTAAGGTTGTTGTTGTTGAAACTGTTGCTGCTGTTGTAGAACTTCTTGATCATTTTCAGCATGTGTAGGCAATTGTGATTGGTTCAGCGGAGATGGAGCACCAGGGATAGACGTTCTATGAGTGACTGGCGGAGGACCATTTCTCATGTTTGGATTAGGTCTAGGTGGACCATGATTCTGTGGATGTGGGCCTTGAGGACCAGGTGGGAAAGATCTTTGTTGGAAATTAGGTGGAGGACCTCTCTGATAAGGATTTGTCGTCAATGAGTATGCTCTTGGACCATTCTGCATAGGTGGAGGACCCGTCAGTGAGTTAGCTCTCGGGCCATTCTGGAATTGAGGAGGCGGTCTAGAACGTGGATCATTCAGGTATGGATTACCACCAGATTGCAATGACATGGCTCTAGGATCTTGTCTTTGATATGGGTTCTGACCCTGTAGTGACATCGCTCTTGGGTCTTGATTCATGTATGGATTGACGCCGGTCTGCAAAGACATGGCTCGTGGATCACCCTTGCCTGCAGCATTAACCATTACCTGCTTCTTAAAGGCGGTCATCTGTTTTCTGTACTGTGTGTTGGAAATCTTACCATTGGCTGGAACACCTGGTTTCATTGAAGGTGAGGCAAGAGTTGGAATGATTGGAGTAGAGTCATAACTGGATTGACCACCATAACGACCACGGTCTCTGATCGTAGTCAGATCATCAAACGACATGAAATTGCTGTGAGAAGAATCAAACATGTCATCTTTACCATCGTCATCGTCATCGTCGTCACCACCACCACCACCACCACCACTGTAACCTTTTTTACTTTTCTTCCCTTTGAAGAATGCAAAATGTGATGATGAATTACTCGTCAGTGATGATCTTGAACCCTGAGAAGGTGCCGGTTGAGGAGGACCACCATATCTCTGCTGTGGAGGTGGATAATACTGTTGATTAGGATGTGGAATGTTCAGCGACACTTGTGACCCGTTTGGAGCTGGAGAGTACCCGTTCATAGGCTGCTGGTAGCGTGGATCAAATGGCGCTTGTTGTTGATACTGATACTGTTGCTGAGGCGCCTCTTGGCTTGGACCCTGAGGTTGGTTCACCGGGGTTTCGTGTCTCACGTCGATGTTCCCAATATCGTTGCTCAGCAGCTGATTCCTCAGTGATGCGTTCCCTGTGAGTTTGGCAGCATGCATCGTGGTAGGCTCTGTACTCTGTACTATGGGTAAATATAGAATTCAGTGATGATCTCGGGGCTGAGACGATGAGACAAAGAATCTAGCTTGATCTGGAGTCAATGAGTCAGGAGCAGCTGGAAAGAGTGTGGGAAAGGGCAAATGAGTGTAACAGGACTAGGCTTCAGCAATTGATCAAGTGGTAGGATAATAATTTCTTCCTGAAACAAAGGTCTTCACGGTCTCTTCCGTTATTGAATCAAAGAAAGCAAAATCCGGCTGTTTTAAAACACCTAGAACAGCAAAAGTAACAGTGGAAAGGTAGCAAATAAAAAACAGAGTTAGACAAAAAGGGAGCAGCGCTAGCGCAGGGACAAAAACCGGGGACGCAAAGCTCTTGGTAAGACCCTGTTTTCTTGTGAAACAAGGCTAAAGTCTACTTCTTTTCGCTTGTTTTGATGCAGCTTTTTTCTTTTACTACGAAATTTCGCGAAACCGCGTGGCGTTCCTGAACTTGGCACGCCTTGTTGTTTCCGGATTAGGAAGTCTACAGAGTGTGAATAAATAGGTGACTGTGTAGTAAAGGTACAAACAGCTCTGGTGGCCAGCTGGCAGATATGAGTCCTGCATATCATAATGAACCCAAATTGGTAGTTACTTTCACTCAGAAACTTTCCCCTTGATGTTGTATCTGTTGTTCATGTTAGTAAATTTCTATGTGTCAAAGACCCTTGACAGACGTTGAGTAACATACCTCTGTGAGAAGAAACTATACCAATCGTTCAGCACCTGTTGTTGTCTCTCTGTGAGGCCCGTTATATCATGGCTCACAGCTGGGTCCACATCCTCTGGTTTCAGACTCGACTTCCCCAGTGGTCTACTAGCGTCTTTACCAACCAACGCATTGTACTTGGTCCCAGGACCATAAGCTTGGACATTCTTTGTGACATCGAAGACGACACCTTTGATAGCAATGTATCTCTCCGGACGTGTTATACCTTGACTGATGTTAGTACATAGACACAGACTTGTGGCTTTTAGCTGATAACATACCATTGTACTCGGCTAGTTGTTCTCTGCTGAATTGTAGGTCTTGTGGAGGCTCTAGAGTCACGGCTTCTTTTGGTGCGAATTTGCTCATGGTGTTGGAAGATAGTGAGCTGTGATGATTCAAGTTTGCTTGGGTTTGGAGAGGGAATTAACGGGGGTAAACTTTCTATTGTTACAACTTTAAGGACCAAATCAACGCTGATTTTCTGCACTAAAAAATCGCGGTTAATAAAATTTGGAAATTGATCTCGACAAGCTCGCTTATACCTCTCATCAGAGTTCTCTTATTCAACACTCACACTATGCTAGGCTTTGCTGAAGACTTATGGAACTCCGTGCTCACCCCAGGTACCACTCCAACCTTGATTCTTGCCACACATGTGACTTTTGCCCTGCTCATTGCCTCACTATCTGCCTTCATTTTTATCTCAAACTACAACATCCATCTAATCAACCTATTAGTGATTGCTCTACTATTATGGGCCACTCTAACTTGGTTCATCAGTGAACTAGACAAGTCCAAGGCTGAGTTAAAATCCAACGAAGAGTTGACAAAGGAAGAAGAGGAGCCAAAACCGGAAGTCGAAGAAACCAAGGCAAAGACTACCTCTACTGCCAAACCAACAAAACCAACTCAAAGAAAAACTAGAAAACTTTGATCTACGCTACATAAGTGTTTCATAAAAGCAGTTATTTTCATTTTTTATTCGTTATTGAATATGCAAATTGTTCGTGACTTTTCGTTAGGGTATAGATATACACTCATTTGTTTCTGATTCTTTCGTATTCGTAGTCTCTCATCTCGAGCTCCAGCTGTCTTTGGAACTCCAAAACGTCTTCATCGACAGTACCATCCAGTAGTGATTCATAGCCTGGACTCACAGATCTTCGAGATACAGCATGGGCTGGTGAGATGACTTTCACTTTGTCCAGTGAGTAGGAAGCAAATTCTTGTTCTTGCATGGTGCTCTTCGGCAGTACTTTGTCCTCACTTTTATCACTATGCAGGAATCTTGGGGATAGGGTTCGCTTCAAGGAGAAGCCGAATGATCTTCTGTGCTCAGGAACGGGCTCACTTGGTGTGAAACTGGAGGCATCACTGGTGGAGAATGCACGATGTTTAAAGTGTGAAGAAGTGGACAGAGGTGATACCAGAACTTCATCCGGGTGGTCAAACTGAGTCTGGTTCGTCACGGAGTTATAGAAGTAGTATGATGATAGTGTAGAGTCGTAGATGGCCTCCCAGTTCTTGGACTTGACGATTGGTTTAGCTAACGGAAGCGAGTCTGAAGAATCTGAAGAGGCGGGTTCGGAGCGCTTGTGCTTCTGGTGGGCCGTGGTGTCCACGGACAGGGCCTTCTGTTTGGGCTTCAGCTTGGGTATTAGACGGGTCATAGGAACGGAAACTAACATGCTTCTGACGATTGCAAGGGCCCAGGAGGAGCCGAAGAGCGGGTCCAGCTGGGTTTTATATAAAAAGTTTGGAATGTACCATTACAAGCAACAAACTCCGGAGTTGCTGGAGTTAGCGATTTATGCCCGCTAAAGCCCCAAATAGCGTCAATTTATAAGCAAAAGGCGCCCGGAAAGAGCAGGGAGCTTAGCAAGCACTGTAGGGAGGCCCTGGAAGTGGTTAACTGCTTATAAACTTCCCTCGCTGACACTTCCAGACGCTTCCCTTCGCTTACAAACCGTTCCTGGTGGATTTGCGAGCTCCCGAGCCCCAACAGAACGCGCGGGCTGGATGTCTTCCCATTCCGAGAGTCCCTACAGTAACAGTAACAGGGAAAAAATATCTCAACCTCGATGCGAGTCGCCTGAAAGTTTGTGGAGAAGCTGGGTTCCACTGCCAGCTGAGAGATGGCTACAGAATCTGGGGTTCACTGCCTGTTCAGGCCTTGCCATCCGAGTCAGTCTAAACCATAACAGTCACACATCAACCACTACAAATCACCGTTACATCAAAAGTTCATGACACTCTTTACATAGAAAATTCAACGTCTTGAAACTAAATCTCTAGCACTTCATGACTCTTAGAAGTCACCACCACCGAAATCGCCACCGCCAAAGTCGTCACCACCGCCGTAATCACCACCACCGTCATAGTAGTTGTTCTCTTCGACATAGACATCTGGTTGCATCATTGAACCAAGGGCCATACCACCTAGCAAACCAGCACCGGCACCAAGAGCCATACCGCCACCCATGCCCATACCACCGGTACGACGGCCTTGCTGTTGTTGAGCATACTGAGGCTGCTGTGGATAGTACTGCTGTTGTGGATAGCCACCATAGCCACCTTGTTGTGGATAGTAACCACCTTGCTGTGGGTAACCTTGTTGAGGGTAGTAACCACCTTGCTGACCACCAAAGCCACCAAAGGCTCTGTTGCCGTTTTGACCAGAGGTGGAGTTGTTATTCGTTGGAGGTTTGGATTGTGGAGGTTGATATGGAGGAGGTTGTGACTTGTCAGCGTCAGGCCAAGTGGTGCCCTCTGGCTCTTCCCATTGGGACTGACCAGACTTCAAGTTGACGTAGAACCACGTCTCGTATTTGTCATCGAACTGAGCCTTCCAGCCATCAGGGACCCTGGGAGCTCTGTCTTTGGATTGTGCCATTTATAAATCGACCTTGCTTATCTTTTCAGGGCTTGGACAGTTGTGTAAGTTAAGGGTTTTCTCGAAATAATAGGGGAATTTGCGACTGATCTTGCGGACAGGAGTTGATCTGGACTGCTAATCGCAAAGGTTTCGGGGAGATTGAAAGAATTGGACTTCTCCTTGTTGGCTTTGAAACTTCAAGGGGATTGGAAGGCAAGAAACTTGGGAGGAACTTCTCAGAATTTTATACTGGGCATTTTTATCAACATCACAGCCGAGAAGAAGTGACTGGAATAAATGTGGCTCGTACCAGGGAATTACGAAACCCGATAAACGATAAGCTGCTAAATTATTACGAAATGTTGTATGGAGAGTAGTGTGCAAGCTACTGGGGAAGACAAAACATACACATTGTCATCTACATCATCATCTAAAGATTCAATAAACTCATAATAATAGTTAAAATAAACAAGATCATTTAATTCCTTAATCGAATAAACCGAAACCCATGTCAGCGTCAGATTCTTCTTCTTCTTCTTCTGGGGCAGCTTCTTCAGCAGCTTCAGTTGAGGCAGCAGCGGCAACTGGGGCAGCAGAAGCGTAGTTTTCTGGGTTTTCGATTCTGTCAACCAATTCTTCAATTTCTGGGAAGATGAATTTGGAAGCAATGGCAACGGCTAACAAGTCCTTGTAAGAGTTGACAACAGAGTGACCAACAGATGGCAAGGTTGGGTAGTTGATAGCCAAGGAGACAGAAGCAATGGTGTTGATAGCTGAGACGAAGTGCTTGACTAATTCATCATCAGTGATATCCAAGATGGAGGATGGGAAAACTTGACCATTGTCGTAAACTTGAACGATGGTTAAACCGTAAGTGAATGGGGAAATGTTCAACAAGTTTAACAAAGAAGCTTCAGAAGGACCGACCTTGTTACCGGCTTCAACAACCTTAACGTCAGCGGAAATTTCAATGGTACCTCTGGCAATCTTGGTTGGAACACCTAAAGCTTGGAAGAAAGAGGTTTTACCTGGTTCTAAACCGGTGTTGATGGCTGGAACCCAGACATCAGCTGGAGCAACGGCACCGGCTCTGGCTGGAGCAGCAACCTTGTTGGCCAAGATGACTTCTCTGATATCAGTCAAAGATTCGTTGGTGAAGATGAAACCAACGTTACCCTTGATGTATGGTAATAATTTTTCAAAGTCTGGTAATTCAGCTAAGAAACCACGGATAGCACGACGGATCATGGTGTTCTTACCCATCAAGACAACAGCCTTACCTCTTAAGGATTTTCTGGTTTCGTGCAATTGTTGGGATGAGACATTGTCAACACCAACGACGAAGATGGATTTGTATTCTTCCAATAATTCTCTTAACTTGGAGAAGTACTCAACTTTTTTTTCACGAACGCCTCCCATTTCGACTTGATTTATGTAGAAAGGATGTTTAAAGGTAACCTTTTGGATAGTCTCTCCAAAGTGTTGATAGTTAAAACTCAAGGTTGAATTTTTCATAAAAACCCAGAGAGTCGGTGATGAAAAATTTGAAAACATCCAAACACCAGAGAGCCAGTTTCGCGAAACTTTGTGACTGGCCTTTTCAGAGATCTTTCGCGAACACGTTTGTTGCCGATTGTGGCTACCGCTATATACAGGCAGCTACAGAGTTGTACAGATGGGTCAAAGCAGAGCTGTGGATCGAGGTAAGAGGCTGTTCGTAAGCATTTAAAGGCTACATGAAAGTGGAAATTGAATTCATAGTGTTTCATTCTAACTGACAACTGTGCGATTCCAGATCCCAATCAGGCTTTTGGTAATGGCTTTTGGACCCAGTTACTGGTAAACTCCAAGCCAACACTGTTCTTGAACACTTGAGCGATAGGACATTTATCCTCAGTAGTTTCACGGATCTGTTCAAATAATTCAGGAGTAGCAGCGTCACTCTCAACTTCATAGTTGACTGTTAAGTACGTGGATTTGAAACCTTGGTATTTACCCTTCTCTTCTGGTAATGGCTCCAAGTCTGCCTCAACGGTGATATTTGCCTTACCGACATTGACACCAAAGTTTATGCAATGTTAGTAAATATTCGTGGAACCCCATAAACTTAGTCGTTACATACCTTTAGCGACAAATTTATGAGTCAAGTGCTGACAACCAGAGACACTGGCGTATAAGTACTGGATTGGATCAGGGTCTGCATCATCACCACCAAAGACTTTGTAACCATCGGTCTTCAAAGTTGTTAGTATATAGATCACTAAAACACGATGACAGAGGAACATGCCTTAATGATATGGTTTGTATGACCTTTACCATCAACTCTCAGAGTTTGCTTCACACCCTCTGCAGTACCACTCAACTCGATAAGGGTCTTCTTGTTGAAGTATGGGGTAGTGTAAAAAGATCTGGTCAAGACCGGGGTAGCGATTCTTCTAGAGATTAAACTTCTGAACATGCTGGGCTGAGCGTCTGTGTAGCAATTGGACTCTATGGAGAGCGCATGGATCCCATGTTGTTCTTATATACTTACTCCTTTTGATCTCCAGTATTGATTATTTATGTCAAAACTAGCGACATCGCTGTATCTGGGCGTAAATTTGTGCCACAATCCCACGTAAGCTACATGTTGGGCTGACACATCTGGTTGCTACTAGCTTAGGAAGTAGTGTTTGGGCCGGGTCGATGGCTTTAGCGAACCCTTGATAGTGTGGAGATGAAGGATTCGAGGTACCCATTTATATCAAGTGGGCTGATTTGACACATAATCTTGAAAGTGAAACAGAGACACAGTCCACAACAGTGCCACTCAACTGAGCAAATATCTGTGAGCCCAATAGAGACGGCAATTAATATGGAAGCTTTGAAACACCTTGTTATCAACAAAGGACATATGTTCGCAAGCGCTGAAGTGTGCTTGCCTGGGCAATTAGCTGATGAAGAACGACAGCAAGCGTATGACGAGAACGTTTGTGCAAAGACTATGAAATATTAAAGACACATGAGACAATTGGACAGCGCTCACCCACAGACAAGAAGAATTGTCAGAATAGTACATTCGTTGGAGCTTCTGGCTTTCTTTTGAAGCGTAAACAGTAAGCTAGAATCAATAATCAGTCGCCGGTGCCTCCAGATCTGATAGAGGAATGTCAATCAAGTAGGGACTGATTGAGTGAGTCGAAGTCTCGTTATGAACTAACTGTTCAGAGCTTATGCCTTATGCCTGTCTTCCTTACTATGCCATCTTTACTGAAGTGTCGTTAAACTCCATGCGGTAACTCTGAACTGTCTTTACAGACTTAACGCCTGGGGCAATCATGACACTTCAACATGTTGATGTAAAAACAGACACACAAGGCCCAAGACTCCAGATCCATCGAGATCATCGCAACTGACACAACCGTCAGCGCAAGTAATTAAAACCAAGCCCGCAGAACCTTGAAAACAACAGAGAAGGCTGGCTGGCTGAGCCCAAAAGGGTAAAGTAATTAGATCTGAGCCCAGTTTGACATGTTTTGATCTTTCCCGAAAGGGCAACTGCCTGATCGGAATGCTGGCTCGTGGGAAATTAGACGAAAAAGGGCGCAATTGTTCTATTTCTGGCGCGAATGGGGATTCCCAATCGGGCGTGAATTTGCACCAAAGGGGCGACTTTGGCAGGAGTGGCGGACGGTTTTGGCCGTGTGAGGAAATGTCGCGCAGGAGTCGTGGTTAATTTTAGGCCAAGGACCAAGGACCGCAGTGCAGGAACACGCTAAAATTGTGTCTCAGCGCGATGGGAACTTGGGAAAAGAGCGTGGTGAAAGGTCCATTGGTGCCAGTGGGAAGCCATAGCATTGACAGAGTACACACTGCCACCCACACTCACTTCACATTCCGTCCCGCTCTTATCTATCCTCCGTTTTTTCGCCCTTCCTCGACGCGAAATGATGAAACACGCGCAGAAAAAAGAAAAGCGAGATCTATGCAGGTGCTATTTTAAGCACATTTCAAGAAACCTTTCGAGAGACTCACCACCGAGTGGAAAATTATAAATACACGCGACTCCCCGTGCTTCTGCTCATTCCTTCATTCCTTTGTCTCCATCAAAGAATCACTTCTTAATCACCACAAAACCACAACCACACACAACTACAATGTCTGCCTCATTACAATTAGTCCCAGCTAAAGCCGTCGAATACGCCGCTGCCAACGCCTCAAACGCTACTGCTAACGCCTCCAACTCCACCTCTTCCTCATCATCAAAGAATGGTGCTGCTTCCATCAACCTATCATGGAAAGCTGGTGTCGCCATCGGTGCTCTAGTCGCTTCTCCATTCTTAATGGGTTCCATCTAAGCGCCCTGTTATGATATGTACACTAGAGGTTTAATAATTGTGCAATAGAGTTGCATTTAATTTGTTATTGGTTATGGTTTTCGCTCGCATCTTGTTATTTATATAGGATTTTAAAATGAACAATCGTTTAGTTTATTTACCCAGTAGCTTCCTAAGCATTCTCTTACCTAGTGACTAGTCAGTCCCTCTATTAATGAGTCAATTCTCAGTCAAATATAGCGTACTTGAAGGAAATGCCGTACGTTGCCATGGCATCCTTTTTCAGCTGAGCATCATGGCTTGGCTACTGATGAGCCTTATTATCCGAATCGAAGAAGTATGAATAGCTACTAGTATCACCTACTCTATAAGCTGGGTAAACATTTCTAATACGTCCACCTGGATCTCTGACAAAGAATACTTACATTACATTAATACTACTGGCTTTGTGAATTGGCAGTCTGCTTTGGGAGTCTTTTGCAGCGTTGTAGATACTAGCTACACAATCCTGGAAGTTCTTGGAGAGCCTAGCAGAAGGAAAAGCGCAGGGCCCAGTAGGTCTAGTTTAGTCGAGTGATATAGAATCGTTGTGAAATGTACGATATGACACTCCTAGCTTTGAATGAGGAACGAATAAGTATCCCTTGAATTTAACACCATTCGGAATGGCATTGACCTATGTGGGATAGAAAGTGCACTCCTCACAACGTTGTAATATTCAGCTACACAGCCTATATGTATAGATTGACATCTTTCGAGTCTAATTGGGAGGACTCTCCTGTTAAGCTTACACTGGCGTACGCGTGCACAGCTATGTATACTTTTTAGCTAGTGAATAACCTAAAGCGCAGTTAGAGTGTGCAAGCCTTCCAAGTACACAACTTGCTGCTCTCCGAGCGCAAACATCGCTGTGTAACACTGGGAAATGATCATGAAGGGTGGAAGAGTACGTGAATATGTATTCCAAACGCCTGAATGCTGTACATACTATGTCCTTACTAAGTCAAGCAGTTCAATGTTATTGACAATTCCCTAATCAGACACTGAAGCAAAGCCCAATCAAGGCAACGGCCACTGCACAGCTTCAAACATCAAGGCCTGCTGAGCCCAGACCCTGTATGTTTGGAACAAATTTCGAGGCTCAAAGTCCTAAACTGGTTGGCTGTCAATTTTTGTACCTGCGTCATTACGTTCATAGTGCCGAGTGTTTGTTTTTGTTTCAGGATTTTTAGTTTGGTCTTGGAATCAAAAAAATGAAAGGTACCAATCAGTTCGATTGTTCTGGGTCTGGGGCAGGATGAAGTATGTTTCAGCGGGTATTGTGAGTAATCTGGCATGCTTCAAAGAGTCACTGTGCGTGGTACGAAGAAGTGATGAGAACGTACAGAAGTTCAAGGGACAAATTACAGGGAAGGTGATCAGGACTACGTTTGTATAGTATCGATAAGTAAGATAAATTCATAAGTTTGGGGTCATTAGAAAAACAGCAGCAGAACAATTGAGCGGCACACCAGCTGTACTGTCGTAGACAGCTAGAGTAGACACTTTGGGTATAAATTTTTTCTGATCAAAACAAATATCCACAACAGGGATTAAGAAAACACAACATGACAGGTACAACATGAGTTCAAAAACAAGGGGACAAAAAAGCGGAATATGAGATGTGAACAACGGATGAGGGAATGTCTATAGCAAGGTAGGTAGTAATAGCATTAGAGGGATACCAACCGTTAGTTTCCAGTTGACGGACTTTTCTCTTATTATGAATGATTTGGCACCGGAGTCAGCAGTTTGGATGGAAGCAGTGGTACTGGCCTTGGTAGTATCACCTTCTAGGTTCCCACTGTCATCACCATCACTGGTCTTGGTCTTTGTGTTAGTGATCTCAGTGATACTGGAGGAGTCTGTTAGGATTTGTAAGTTGGAGTAGAAACCTGAGGTGGACAAGCTACCAGTGACAGATTCAGCTATGGCGATTTCGACTGAGGAAGCTTGGATAGCAGTAGGTAGTGTGGATAGGGTGGTTTGAGTACCTAGTGTGGAGGCACTAGCATCGGTAGCTAGGGCGATGATACCAGCAGAAGTTCCTGAGGATAAGACCATGTTTATATATGAAAGGGGGTGAAGTTTTGTAAAGGAGTGGTGGAAGACAGAAGTGGTGAAGTGAAAGAGTGTGGTGAGCAGATGTATCCCTATCTCTCTAGTTGTGGTTTGGGTGATTCTATGGGGAAGTGGTACCTGACAGGAAGATGCAAAGCCGGGAATGGCACTTATATATCAGGATTCAGGAACGGGACCTGAAAATGACGAGGGAAAAAACTCGACGGTGGGAGATGCGCGTGTATGCGTTCCTGGCAGATCTGTGCATGAAACATCTGTAAGCCTACTGACCTCTGTTGCCACAACGGAGTCGTCTGTCGTGTCTTGTGGGAGGCAGAGGAGAGCTAGCTACAAAGTAAGTGGATAAATCTTCTGTATGAGGCCATACCTACCGAATGGTACCATTTAGAATATATCAGAGCTACTTCCAAGCTATCAAAACGCCATCGAAACTTCCCCGGGCCTCACAAGAATGTGTTCCTGGAATGTGCATGAATGACGTAGCCGACATCTCCAAACCCGAAACAAAAAATAAAACAACAGAAAGAGGAAACCTCAACAAAGCTCAAACAGACTCGGATTGGAGCCACTGTTGCTCCAGAAGTGGCCGATTAGGCTGTTTTAGATCTGAACTTGGTTCTCCATGAACTCCATCTTGAAACAGGATCGTTACAGTAGCAATTGGCCACTTGTTGCTACGAGTCTACAGGCTAATAATCTATACCTTGGTCCCTGTTTCCAGATGAAGCCTTCCAGATCCTCGATCCTCTCGCGACGAGATGTTAGAAAATCTCGTCTCCGGCAGAGGCTCGGCTTCTCCTAGAAGCTCGCTTCTGTCTGTATGGAGCAAAAAGCGGCTTGGATCCCTGCTCAACGTCGTCATTTTCGTACTTTAAACGGAAAAAGGTTCGATGATCCTTCAGATCTTTTTTAGGGCTACCGCTTTGAAAGTCACGTGAATGGAGGCCTGCATTTTCAATGGCAGCCCTAATTTTCAACGGCTCGCGAATTTCTTGCCCCGACAGAATTCTCGTCCAAGCCGGTGAAGAAAAAATTTCATGGTGAAAAATTTAAACGGTGGTTAACTACAACTCTCTGTGAACCGTACTAACATTAATAGGTAAAAAGTATGTGAACTATTGAATGAACAGACTTGCCAGGGGCAGAGTACTAACAGCTATCATCAGTGGGTGCTTACAAATATTTGGAAGAATTACAAAGAAAGAAACAATCTGATGTCAACAGATTCTTGTTCAGAGTCAGAGTCTGGGAATACCGTCAAAAGAACGTTATCCACAGAGCCTCAAGACCATCCCGTCCAGACAAGGCTAGACGTTTAGGTTACAAGGCCAAGCAAGGTTTCGTCATCTACCGTGTCAGAGTTAGAAGAGGTAACAGAAAGAGACCTGTTCCAAAGGGTGCTACTTACGGTAAGCCAACCAACCAAGGTGTTTCTCAATTGAAATACCAAAAATCATTACGTACCACTGCTGAAGAACGTGTTGGTCGTCGTGCTGCTAACTTGAGAGTTTTGAACTCTTACTGGATCAACCAAGACTCCACTTACAAATACTTTGAAGTTATCTTAGTTGACCCATCCCACAAGGCCATCAGACGTGATGCCAGAATCAACTGGATCGCCAACCCAGTTCACAAGCACCGTGAAGCTAGAGGTTTGACTGCCTCCGGTAAGAGATCAAGAGGTCTAAACAAAGGTCACAGATACAACAACACCAAAGCTGGTCGTCGTCACACCTGGAAGAGACAAAACACTTTGTCCTTATGGCGTTACCGTTCTTAAGCAAAGCACTAAACTTGTTGAGTGGTTATATGAATTGGGTAGTACATTTAAATTAATTGTTTAGGTTAATCATTCATGGCTTTGTTTAATGGTATAAATTTGTAGAGATGTTGATGACTTCGGAGTTGCAAGTCTCTTTTCTTTCAGTGTCTGTGAGTGGTAGAAAAAAGTCATCTTCAAGTCTATATGAATAGCTCTTCCACGCCACAATGAGACAGACGTAGGCCATATAATAATCAACTATGATCTTCACATGTTCTCCAGTCTCACCGAAGTCGCTTTTATGTCTCCGCGAAATTCTGCAGAAAAATTTGGCCGGCCAATTCTGACTCTTTTCAAATAGAAATTGGATTCATTTTCAATCAAAGATCAATTAATTTCTAATTCTAGAAAAAAAGCAGAGAGTTTATAACTCATTCCATTTCCTCATCAATTCTGTGTCGTGTGCTCTGGTCGTCTGCCTGCTCATCAAACTCAATTGTCCAGAACTTGTCGTGTGCTTCCATTTCCGCTCAATTTGACATTTTCTCCTTTTTACCACACTTATTGATAGAAAATGCCATCATACACAAAAACTGCCATCTTGTCAGTCTACGATAAGACTGGCTTGCTAGACTTAGCCAAGGGTTTGGTCGAAAACAACGTCAGAATCCTTGCTTCTGGTGGTACCGCCAAATTGGTCCGTGAAGCCGGTTTCCCAGTTGAAGATGTCTCCACTATTACCCATGCCCCAGAAATGCTAGGTGGTAGAGTTAAGACTTTACACCCAGCTGTCCACGGTGGTATCCTGGCCAGAAACTTAGAATCCGATGAACAAGATCTAAAGGACCAACACATTGAAAAGGTTGACTTTGTCGTTTGTAACTTGTACCCATTCAAGGAAACTGTTGCTAAAGTCGGTGTCACTGTTGAAGAAGCTGTCGAAGAAATTGATATCGGTGGTGTTACTCTACTAAGAGCCGCTGCTAAGAACCACGCCAGAGTTACCATCTTATCCGATCCAAAGGACTACCCAGAGTTCTTACAAGACTTGAAAACTGGTGAAATCTCAAAAACTGTCAGAAACAAATTAGCTCTAAAGGCTTTTGAACACACTGCTGATTACGATGCTGCCATCTCTGACTTCTTCAGAAAGCAATATTCCGAAGACGTTTCTCAATTGCCATTACGTTACGGTGCTAACCCACATCAAAGACCTGCTCAAGCTTATGTTCCACAAGGTGAACTACCATTCAAAGTTCTATCTGGTTCCCCAGGTTACATCAACTTGTTAGACGCTTTGAACTCATGGCCATTAGTTAAAGAATTATCAGCTTCATTGAACTTACCAGCTGCTGCTTCTTTCAAACACGTTTCCCCAGCTGGTGCCGCTGTTGGTCTACCATTAACCGATGCTGAAAAGAAATTATACTTTGTCTCTGACATTGAAAACTTGTCTCCATTAGCTAACGCCTATGCTAGAGCCAGAGGTGCCGACAGAATGTCATCATTCGGTGACTGGATCGCCCTATCTAACATCGTTGATTTGCCAACTGCTCAAATCATCTCCAAGGAAGTTTCTGATGGTGTTATTGCTCCAGGTTACGAACCAGAAGCCTTAGAACTATTGAAGAAAAAGAAGGGTGGTAAGTACTGTGTCTTGAAGATTGATCCAAACTTCACTCCAGACGCTTTAGAATCAAGACAAGTCTACGGTATCACTCTACAACAAAAGAGAAACGATGCCATCATCAACAAGTCCACTTTCAAGGAAATTGTTTCTCAAAACAAGGACTTAACTGAACAAGCTATTATTGACTTAACTGTCGCCACCATTGCTTTGAAATACACTCAATCCAACTCAGTTTGTTACGCTAAGAACGGTATGGTTATTGGTTTAGGTGCTGGTCAACAATCAAGAATCCACTGTACTAGATTAGCCGGTGACAAAGCCGACAACTGGTGGTTAAGACAACATCCAAAGGTCTTGGGTTTCAAATGGGCTAAAGGTACCAAGAGACCAGACAAGTCAAACGCTATTGACTTATTCGTCACTGGTCAAATACCTGAATCTGAACCAGAAAAATCTGAATACGAATCCAAATTCGAAACTGTTCCAGAACCATTGACCGCTGAAGAAAGAAAAGAATGGTTAGGTAAATTGACTAACGTTGCTCTATCTTCTGACGCTTTCTTCCCATTCCCAGATAACGTTTACAGAGCTGTCAAATCTGGTGTCAAGTACATCGCTGCCGCTTCTGGTTCTGTCCAAGATAAGGCCGTCTTCGCCGCTGCTGATTCATTCGACATTGTCTACGTTGAAAACCCAATCCGTTTATTCCACCATTAGAATAGTTGTTTTGGTTCATCATTTTCACTTTCAAGTTTTTTTATACGTTTGTTGTTTAGTTCAGTTTAATTACATATATTTTAGGAGATTCCCGATTGTAGTTAATCATCATCTTTCATCAACCGACAAACTTGTCAGTGGGATGTAAGATGGGAAAGTATATAAAGATGTCTGCAACATGGTTTTACCCAAATGATCACAAGCCAAATGGCCATACATAGCGTCCAGGAATATGTTGCTGTGGGATATAAGTGACCGAACTCAATTGTTTCACCTCGTAAAAAGTTCCACAAGAATTCAAAGCCGATCCCACTCTCTCTACAATCTGTCGACGGGGCTGCCCTGTTCCAATACCAACTAAATGGCTTTACAAGGGATCAATCCACCTCCAAGACCGCTCAACCTCCGTAGAAGGACCAGCCTCTTCAATGGACATAAGTAGACCCCAAGCATTAAACTTGCCTCGCATGCGCCGATCTGCTACGGGCCATTGAACTACAGCTGCACAAGAGTAACACCGGAGTGTTTAACTAAAGTTTCACTGAGTTGTCCCGTAACACAGATTGATGATGAGCTTTTAAGTTTAAGAGGGAGAATCTGAAAAATTTTCAGATTTTTTTATAGGAATTTTTACTGCGCGCGAATATTTCCTGATCCGGTTGTTTTTGATAGGGCATCGCCTGGTTCGCGCACTTGGACATGAAAAAAATTAGAGATGAGCTGGGAAGAAGAAGCTGGAGGTTTAGGGTTTAGGAATAGGAAAATCTGGAGCTGTAAGGTTACTGTTGGAGATGAGTCGCAGAGTGGAAAAGTCAAGATTGAAGCAAGAGGCCAAGCGTGCGCTTGCTGAAGAAAACGAAGTGGAAGAACAAGAACAAAGTGGTCCATTATCTTTAATCCCACCAGCTACTAAACATTCACTACCACCAACCGATATCCTGAAGATCTTCACTGAATCTTTCAAATATTTACTAGAGTCACCAAACTTGGAACAATTTGTTCAGGCTGTGAAGGGTGATCTATACAACAGAGATTATATTGCTGCTTTCGGTAGCGATGATAAGAGAATGGCTTATTGTGCCAGGTGGACTCCTTCAAGAGCTTTATCATATACTTCATTGTTCAGTTCTTTGAAAGACGTGAGAGAGTCAATTGTCGAGGGTGATTCAAAAGTGCTATGTATCGGTGGTGGTGCCGGTGCTGAATTGATTGCTTTATGTTCTATCTTCACAGAATCAAGAGATTATCTAAATAGAGCAGAACACAGAAAGACCATCGAGATTGATCTGATAGATATTGCTGATTGGACCAATATAGTGACGAAGTTGACGAGCGAGGTGAAGAAGAACTGGGTCTACAGTGATCCTAAATCGCTACAAGTGAACTTTAAGAACGATGATGTGCTAAAGATGACCCCAGAAGCTCTAAACCTAAACAACCTGAATCTAATCACCCTTCTATTCACAACTAATGAACTATTTGCAGAGAACAAAGCTGGTGCTATGAGATTTCTACAATCATTGAAGAACTGTCAATCCAACTGTCATCTCTTGATCACAGAAAGTGCTGGTTCATATAGTCATATCACTGTTGGTACTAAGAAATTTCCTATCCAATTTTTGATTGATACAATCTTGTTAGGTAAAGATGGTACTTCAGGCGATTGGGATCTTGTCAACCAGTCAGATAGCTGTTGGTACAGATGCGGTGGTGGGTTGCAATATCCACTGAAACTGGAGAACATGAGATTCTTCTTCAGACTGTATAGAAAGAAATGAATGTTGTAATGACCGTCATAAACCTCCAGAATCCAAACGTAATTCAAATCAACAGAAACAGGGTCAAACACAGATTACACAAGATGATCAACAGAGCGGAGATGAATACACTACAGTAGTCTCGTTATTAAAACATATCTATTTTACATTAAAACTCATAAATCCCATAACGAAAAAAACCCGAATAAACTCAGAACAATAAAACAACATAACTAAATGATTACTTTAGAAGTAACCATCAATTATAGATATCCCAATAGTTTTAAAGAATTTATTCTTCATCTTCTTCATCAGCAGCAACTGAGTAGAAGGTTAACTTGTAAGTACCTTGTTTAACAGAAACGAATCTGATCCAGTCTCTGATTTGGTTTTTCTTCAAGTATTTCTTGGTTAAGTATTTTAGGTACTTACCGGAGAATTTGGTGGTGGAGACAACGGTGACGGTGTTGTTCTTTTCTTCGATGGTGATGTCGTTACCTAAGTTACCAACAATACCTTCAACTTTGATTTTGTCGTTCAAGAACTTGACGTATGAGGCTGGGTCAAAGACACCGTTTTCAGTTGGAGCGGAGACATCAACAGTGAATTTCTTAGCAGCTTTAGCTTTCTTGTTAGTCTGTAAGAGTGTTAGTTAGCCTACTGCTATTATAAAAAGGTAAAGACCCAGTTATAAAATTCAGCAAAGCCAGATTGAAATATCTCAACTGGATAGAGGGTGTGACCCCTCGCCACTGTCTTCTGTTATTGCAATACTAAAGCTTGCCTCATGGGTAAGTTTAAGAACATACGATTGGAGCCATTTTTGTATATCTTAGTGATGGAGAAAAGAGAGAGGAAGTGAAGATGGAAATTTTCGAAATTTTTCATTTGTACTTTTCAGCGTGAAAATTTGTTTTGTGGCGCAAACCGGCAGTCACTGCGAGAGTTTGTTGGTGTCCGGGTGTATAGAATGAGCTTCGGAATTACGGTGATAAATCCGAAGAGAACCGCCATCGCTTCAAACCACTTTTGAGATTTCAGAAACGAGAATTTCTTGACACCGCAGAGTAAGCGAGAGTGATAACAACACACGTCAAATTCGCTGGTTTTTGGTCTCTTTTGAGCAGATTTGATACTTGGAATTAAGATCCTACTGGTCATTGGCGCAAAAGACTGGTCTGGTGTGCGAGTTGAGTACAGGAGCAACACAATGGCCTCTAAAGGAGATCAACATGAATCACATGGAGAGGTGAATATGATAACACCGATCCGCCAATCCCAAGATAGCCACCATGACTTTGATGGTATTGAACAGGAACAAACTTACGTTGAATTCAATCTTGGAGGCGGAGATGAGCCAGAAGACCTGGAAGAATTGCGACCAATAGATAAGCAAACATCACAGTCAGAAATACCCAATAACTCTTCCACTTCCTCATTCAGCAGACCTATCAAGAAGAAGACATTCGTTGACCTGGACGATGATTCTGGTTGGGAAGATATGGACACCACCAATAATCAAAAGATTTACGATGATAAGGGCCAATTACTTACAGATGATCACATAAACAGCAGGAATGATGAGAGAAACGACTCTTCCTTTGGTTACACCAGAATAGCCGCTGAACAACAAGCAGAGGCCTACCAGAAGGCTGACAAGAAGACAGATTTCTTATTCAAGCAAAACGCACACAAGAATTCTAAACAATCTGTGGACAAGTTATACCAATCTGAGAGCGCTTTAGACACTGTTGAGGGAAGTGATGAGAATGAAGATGACGATGATGACATGTATTCTGATGACTACAACACAAACAAGACATTTGATCAGCTGAACTTCACCAAGGATTTGCTTAAAGACTCTCAAAAGTTTGCCTATGTTGGTCTAGTCAAACTGGTTATCTTCGATATGGCTACCAATTTAGCTGAATGGGCAGTGCTCCCGGGCCAAAAGTCAAGTGACTCCAAGTTTATCAAAAGGATGAACATGGCACAATCAAACTTTGCTCAATGGCAACGGAATGTGTGTGCTAGACTGTATGCTCATTTGGATTTGAATGAAGATGAGATCAAGATGATTGAACAATTGGGCAACCATGGTGTCCAAGTTTCAGATTTGGCCAAGGCATTAAAGAAGACTGAAGTTATCTCAAATCCTGTTTATGATAAGGACTCAAAGAACCATAAGATTCAAGAGGGTGATAAATCTGTCGTTAGACCAGGAGAAACTGCTGCTGATGAAACGCTTGAAGTTGATGTATCATGGACTGTTTTATGTGACCTTTTCTTGATCTTGATTGAAGACTCCACGTACGATGCTAGATCCAGAACTTTATTCATCAAGTTTGCCAAGTTGCTGGAACAAGAGTCACTAGATGTTGCTCAATTTGAAAGAAGAATCACCGATGCTTTACAACTTGAAGAATCTTCTGACCAAGTGTGGAATGAACACGATCTATTGAAAGCTAGAGCCAAGAAGACAAAGAAAAAGAAATACATGTACGTGGGGTTGGCCACTATTGGTGGGTCTTTGATCCTAGGTCTGAGTGGTGGGTTGCTAGCCCCAGTTATTGGTGCTGGTGTTGCCGCTGGTCTTACAACAATTGGTATTACTGGTACAAGTGGTTTCCTAGCCGGGACTGGTGGTGCTGCCCTGGTGGCTGTTGGTAGTACTGCCATTGGTGCTAAAGTTGGTGCTCAAGGTATGTTGAAGAGAGTTGGTGATGTCAAGACATTTGAATTCGTGCCTTTACACAATAACAAGAGAACAAATTTAATCATCACTGTCTCCGGTTGGATGAATGGTAAGGCAGATGACATCAGATTGCCATTTTCTACGGTGGACCCAGTGATGGGTGATTTATACTCTATCTTATGGGAGCCTGATATGCTACAGTCCACTGGTCAAACCATGAACATTCTTGCCACTGAAGCTTTGACACAATCCATCCAACAAATCTTGGGTGCTACTATCTTGATGGGGTTAATGAGTGCCATTCAATTACCAATGATGTTGTCCAAATTGAGTTATCTTGTTGATAATCCTTGGAATGTTTCTTTGGATAGAGCTTGGAAGGCTGGTTTGATCTTGGCTGATACCTTGATCTCAAGAAACTTGGGTGTTAGACCTGTCACATTGCTAGGGTTTTCATTGGGTTCCAGAGTCATCTACTCCTGTCTATTGGAATTGGCTAAGAGAGGTGCCTATGGTCTAGTTGAGAAAGTTATAATCTTCGGGTCTCCAGTTGTCATATCACAAGATAAGCTACTATTAGCTAGATCAGTCGTTTCTGGTCAGTTTGTCAATGGTTATTCTAAAAAAGATTGGATCTTGGGTTACTTGTTCAGAGCCACCAGTGGTGGTTTGGGTAGAGTTGCAGGTCTAGCTCCAATTGAAGACATTGAAGGTATTGAAAATTTTGACTGTACTGATTTGGTTCAAGGTCATATGGGTTACCGTAAGGCAATGCCTCATTTACTTTCCAAATTGGAATTTGAGGTGTTTAGTGATGAGTTTGTTGAAATTGATGAACCTGACCCAGAAGAGACTGAACATCAAAGAAAATTGATTTCTGAATTTGGCGAAGCCAAGAAGCAAATGGAAGAGGAGCAATCCAAATCCGGTAAGAAGTCGGTTTGGTCTAAATGGTTCAAACCAAAGAAGAAGGATTGGTGGGAAATGTACTCTGAATCAAAGAATGCCAGTAAAGAGAGCTTGGGAAGTGAGACGACAGATGTCACATATCAAGGACCAAGAGATGTTTTTGACATCGAGAAGATGGTCCAAAATGCTAAAGAACAGTACAATGTTAAAGACTCCTCTGAAAATATTGGTGAAACTCTAAAAGAAGACGATGTTGTCGAAGTTGCTACCCAGAAGCTTGAAAAACTACGCTTAGCTGAGGAAGAAGATGACGATACATCTTTAGCTGCAAGCTCAAGCCAAACGGATCATACAAAGAGTGTTAGACCAGTGACTGAGGACAAACAGGACCCATCATCTAGTCCAAAGAAGAAGTCTTCAAAAGAGTATGATGATGAATTCCCCGTTGAGGAGAACATACAGATGTCATTTGCCTGATCCTCATGATGCATATTTTACATAACGACATAATTTAACGAACATACAATTAATCAAATCATTTGTAACATCTATTTAAGCGCCTATTATAATGAATCACAAAAAGACTTCAGCGTTGATCTCAACAGCGGAGGCAGCGTATGGAATTTCAAAGTTGTTCAAGACAGTTGGATGCAAGACACCGATGGAACCAATGACTTGAGCATCTTGACCCTTTCTGTGTCTGTAGAAAACCTTAGCACCTCTACCCGGGAAGTAAGTTTGGTTTTCAGTGTCTTCTTCGATCCAGTAACCCTTTTCAGTAGAGTTCTTTGGGTCAGCTAACCATGGAGATCTTAGGGTTTGCATGATCTTACCCAGTAGACCTTGGGCGTGTTCGAAACCAGAAGTCTTACCAGCATAGATAGCAGCCCAGTGTCTTTCGTTGAAGGCACGTCTTTCTAGTTGTTCGTTTTTGAAGACAACATCACCAGATTCGAAAACCTTGATTGGTAGAGAGTGCTTTCTGTTTTCACGGATGGTCTTTAGAATACCTGGGATCAAAGAGGTTCTGACAACTTGGTATTCAGCAGTCTTTGGGTTAGCTAGCTTGACAGCCTTGGAGTCATCTTCTTGGTTTAAGAATTTGAAGTTTTCATCGTGAGAACATAGAGTCAAAGGCAGGACTTCTAACCAGCCTGATTGAGCAGAAGCAGTTCTGATGATATCTGAAACTTTGTTTATTGGTAATGGAGTACCACCTTTGGTAGCGTTGGCGGCAATCTTGGTCTTTGGTAAGTTGTTGTAACCGTAGGCAATAGCAGCATCTTCCATGATATCAGCTTGATGTAGGACATCTGGTCTGGTGATTGGGACTTGAACATCTAATAAGTTGGAGTCCTTTGGATTTTGGGTAGCGACTAATGACATCTTTAGTAATAACTTGATGATTTCGTCTGCTGATAGTTCTAGACCTAGACAACTGTTAATGTAATCGATTTCGGCGGTGAAGGTCTTTGGTGATAAGTTTGGAGTGACTCTGGACTCGTTGTTGTGCTTGGAGATGATTTCGACTGGCTCAATGGTGAATGGTTCCTCAGTGTAATGGGAGAACATGGCAACTAATTGGTTGACAACAATTTCGGCCTTAGTTCTGTCAGTGGCAGTGATTTCAATGAAGACATTCTTGGTGTTGACAGAGATCTTTGAACGTTCTGAATTTATAATTGGTGGTAATGAGGCGATTCTTTCTTTGGCATCTAGAATGATTGGGAATTTTTCGAAATCTTCAATGATTGGAATGTATTTACCCAAGTTCTTATCTTGCTTGTAGAATTCAACAAAGTTTTCACCTTTAACTGAAGCTGTTTGGTTTAATGGAATGAAGTCAATGTCTTTCTTGTCTAAGAACTTGTAAGTGAATGGTGGTTCTAAAGTGTCTAAATCATGAGTACCCATGGCAACTAAAGTTCTATTACGACACAAGTTGGTATGTAGCTTATCCTGTAGGGAAATGAATGATTGGTATGATCTTTCGGTGAAAGTGACGTTTCTTAGAATGGCAGCAGCAGCGTATGGTCTTAGAGGGCCAGTTGACTCATCGATGGTTAAAGAAATCTTTGGAGTTTCTGGAACTAGTTTGAAATCTGGCTTGGACTTTCTGGACAGGAATTCGTTCAAGGATTGAGCAATACCTTCGATACATAGCATATCATAACGGTTGGCTGGGATTTCAATCTTTAGTTGAGGACGTTCACCTGGTTGGCATTCATCGGTGGTATCTTCATCCAGTTCGATACCGAATTCGAAACATAGCTCGTCGAATTCTTCAGAGGTGTAGGTCTTACCCAAAAGCTCGAACAAGTCGGCCTTGTCAACAGCAACGGTAGGCATTCTGGCAGTGGTTTCTGTGGTGGTCTTAACAGCTCTTTTGGCACTGAAATCAACGACTTTTATGAGTTTTTGTCGAAAAAAAATTAGTCTGCTCCGAATCTGACAATTTTCGCGATAATATTGCTTATCTAAGCGAGTCACGTGAATGATTTTTGTGGTTTGAAGAGATTGGCCATTTTGCGGTGCTTACTGAGCTGTGAAATGGTTCAAAATTGTTGCAGATGAAGCTGACAGCTAGCCAAATAGCCTGAGCATTCTGAATATCTTATCAGTCCACATTTCACTGCACAATTTGAGTGTACAGCGCTTTTGACACACTATTTTGTCTGTCACGTTGAATTTCCAAAATTAAGCAAAAAATTCCCATTGAAAAAAAGGCCCAACCCAGAAGAACACGAAATCAAAGCCTACTTCACGCCAGCTGTCGGGATAAACCATCAGATCCTTCAGTTTTCACGTGGATACTCCTATTCCTTTCAATTGTTCTACCCCGTTTTGCCCTCTTTGTGCATTTCCTGATCCAGAATCGCTGCATTTGCCCCTTTTTGAGACCTGCTGTTAAACTCGGATTGATTTGAACCCACATTACACAATGGCCACCAGAACCCCATCAAGAGCCTATGACTCCATTCTGAAACTGCTACTAGTCGGTGACTCAGGTGTTGGTAAATCATGTTTATTATTGAGATTCGTCGAGGACAAATTCAACCCAAGTTTCATCACCACTATTGGTATTGATTTCAAAATCAGAACCATTGACATCGATGGTAAGAGAATTAAACTACAAGTCTGGGATACTGCTGGTCAAGAACGTTTCAGAACTATCACCACCGCTTACTACAGAGGTGCTACTGGTATCATCTTGGTTTACGATGTCACTGATGAAAGAACTTTTGAAAATGTCAGAAACTGGTTCCAAACGGTGCACCAACATGCTAACGACGACACACAATTAATATTGGTTGGTAACAAGAATGATGAAAAAGATCTGAGAGCTGTTTCTTTTGAACAAGGTGAAAGCCTAGCCAATGAACTAGGTATCCCATTCTTGGAAGCCAGTGCTAAGACCAATGAGAATGTTGATGAACTGTTCTTCAAATTGGCCAGAATTATACAAGAAAACAACAAGAACACTGGTGCTCTGGAAAACAACGGTGGTATCAATGTTTCACAGGGGAACTCTGAACAAAAGGGTTGTTGTTAAAAGACTCTTTTCTAGTTTGAGGTTTCGGTATAAAGTTTTGTTATGACACAAGAAGATTTTCTTTTATTTAGTTAATGGTATATTATAGTTTATGAAGAAGTAGTTGGTGGTTTTCTGTCTAGCAATAAGCTACAAGTTCTGGTGTGAGCTGAAGGTCAATCTCCTTTAGCATACCTGCTTAACCTTTTGGTCTAGATTCATTACCGTCTATTCTTCTGCTGGTAAATAGCTATCACAGTCGACTGTTAATAATACGATAAGAGGCCAAGTTTCGTTAAAGGACCCATAGCCACTCATGCGCCAGGTTATAGGCTGGAATCCTGATCTAAATCATTGCATGGATCTATTTTTGGCAGTTTCGCGTCATCGAAGATTGTGCCTGAATCGCTACCAGGGCTACCAGTTCTTGGTACTAACCTCTGCCTGATCTTTCAACGTCAGCTTCTAAAATATGGAAAGGGTCTTCAGACCATATGGGTAGATCATCACAAGGGCTAGCATAATTGTGCCTATTTGTTTATCCATCTATACAGCTAGCCAATGACCTGAAGATTCCTTTTTGCGGTGAAGACGGGCGCTAAACCGAAAGAAGTCAGTACGACGTCGTGTTCAAATACATTGAGTTCTGATCAACTAAATTAGCACCTAACTCATGTATCGGGATATTCGGATATTCGTACTCGCATTTATGGCTATGAGACTTCACAAGGTCTTGAGTTAAAGCACTGACTCATGAGGTCAATGTATCCAAAAAGCTCCAACGTCTTAACTTCAGGAAAACACGAAATATATAACAGGGTCTGGGCACCAGCAAAGTGATACAGATACCCTAGACATGAGCACATCAAGTGCCTATATACCCCCTGAACACGCCTGTTGTCAAATAGGAAAAAAAATTGGTGAAATTTGCAAAAAAACAAAGGGCCGAGCAGGGAATTGAACCCTGGACCACTCGCATGCTTATGGTATTTAAATCGGGTGTACCCAATTTTCGCCCAAAGCGAGTATCATACCACTAGACCACGCGGCCGTTTTCGAAAATTTTCAAACATGGTGTTTACCTAGTCATAAAGCTCAAAATATTGAATTTTGGCGGCCGATTTTTTGACGCTTAATTGGGAGCCACAGACCCCTATTTAATCCACTCTGAAGACTCATGGATATCCAAGAATATTGTGTGACTTCTCCTGAGTTATTTGGTATCTCAGTACTGCTTTGTGTGCCGGACGTTCTAGTTAGGTTTAGTTAGCAGCTGGGGATCTCCGAGTCCATTTGATCTCTCGCAATTAATACCATGACTTCACGCCCCTGCAGCAATCACATCTAGCAGTTTTATATTCCTCTTGGACGACGTAACGACGTATAATTCCTATATGAGACAAAACTGGGATCCTGGGACGTAATAGATATTTTGTGTAATTAGTCAACTGGAAAGTAGTGATATCGGTCCAGGAACCGGAAAGAACCAGCTCAAAGATCTTTCCAGGTCCTACAAATGGTCTGCAAATCAAGGGGCAAGCCACAGAGGGCAAACTCTTCAAGCTTCTGCGTTGAATATCGGAGTTCGCTGGGGTTAAGATCGTCACTTCTTTGAGGCTCCCGCCGATCTGATCGATCTCGATGCAATAGTACGTTTATAAAGCCTCGACGAAAAAAACTAGATGCTTAAAGGTTTTGCTGATTGCTGGAGCCTGGAGGACACAACTTCTAAGCTGATCGACACCCAATTGAGGATAAATAGCTGGAGATGTCCACCGACTTCTGTTTCCCTTACCTCCAATTCGACTAGTACTGAAATCAAGAGTTACACTTTACAAGAATGTCTGAAAAAGCTCATGTTAACGTCCTCTTTATCGGTCACGCCGGTTCTGGGAAATCAACTACTGCTGGCCACTTGCTTTACAAAGCTGGAGGTGTTGATGATGATACCATTCAACAATACGAAAATGATGCCTCTGAGATTGATAAGGAGTCTTTCAAATATGCTTGGGTTGTTGATAAGCTAAAAGATGAGAGAGAAAGAGGCCTGACCATTGATGTCTCTTTGGGAAAGTTGGAAACTGAAAACCGCATCGCAACTATCATCAACGTACCGGGTCATACATCTTACTCTAGAAACATGATCAGTGGTCTTACTCAGGCTGACTGTGCTGTTTTGGTTGTGAATGGTGGTGACGAGGATGCATTTGAAGAGGGTATGGGTAGACACGGCCAAACCAGAGAACATCTCCAGCTGGCTTACCACCTTGGTGTCCAACCGTTGATTGTCGCAGTTAATAAGTTGGACGAAATTGACTGGGACAAACGTCATTGTGCCAAAATCATGAAAGATGTTGGTACATTAGTTAGACAAGTCGGCTTTAACGTGAACAATGTCCCCTTTGTTCCAGTCTCAGATTGGGAAGGTGAAAACTTGACTGAAGCTTCTGATAGCATTTCATGGTTTCCAGGCTGGAACAAAGGTGGGCAGACTGGCAAACGTTGCTGGAGGCAATTGATGCAATTGATGTACCAACTAGACAGGTTGACAAGCCGTTACGTATACCTGTTCAAGATGTTTATAAGATGGACGGCATTGGTGTTGTTGCAGTTGGTAAGATCGAATATGGTCAAATCGAAAGCGGTATGAGCCTTGCACTAGGTACTAGCTTCCATTACGCTTCAAGCCGTCCTGCAAGAGCTGGATTAATCCAGGTGCACCACGAGCAAGTGAAGTCTGCTTCAGCTGGTGACAACATTGGATTCCATGTTGAAGATGTTTTGTTGTGTAACGTTCAAAGAGGTTTTGTTATTGGTGATCCAAATAATAATCCACCAAAAGCTGCAGCTTCATTCACTGCTCATATCAGTGTCTTAGACCTTCCAGGTGAAATCAAGGTTGGTTACACCCCAGTTGTTAATTTCCATACCGCACAAATGACCTGCAGAATCGAAGAAATCATTACCAAGAATGATGAACGTTCAGGTGAGGTCCTCCAAACAAACCCAGAGTTTATCAAGAAGAATGACTCAGCTTACATTAAATTGGTTCCAACTAATTATAATTCTTCACTACCAGTTGAGACTTTCAATGACTACCCAACATTGGGTAGAATTGCCATCAGAGACATGAATAAAACTATTACTGTGGGTATAATCAAATCAGTGGAATACCAGGAGCATTTTTAGTTATACTGTTATGATTGATCGGATCATGTGCAGCGTGCTATAGGGGCGCGTATGTCTGTGAAGAGAATCACTGGTACCGGATCTGCTATTCCAGTTAGACGGCTATTTAAATAATCTTGTACCCCCAAAGACTAGTAGATGGAGCATGTCAACTAACATCGTAGGATCTGATATTTATGGTAACTGGCAATAGAGTGTTAGTAGGCATCGTGGATTGAGTCTTGTTAGGGTCTCACAAAGAAAAAAGCATTAATTATGCCACTAAATCTCTAAAGCGTAGGCGCACTCTAAGCGGTAATCTTTTAAGGACTTATTCTTCTTAACTCCGCAGATAAGAGGATCCAAGAGTTGAAAGCACCGGCAATAAGCTGGATGACAGGCGATTCCTGAGCCTCAGTAAAGTACAGCAGCGTACTTTAGGCGTGTTATCTGAGTGTAGCAAGACCGCATTCCGTTGTGTTCCTCCGTGCTAATTTAAGCGCTTTCCACAAGCCTGGACCTCGCCAAATAATTATTATCCGTCGAAGAGTCATAGAAAACTGTACAAGTGTGAGTAATAAAATTTGCACGGTCCTGATAAACGACAGATATCCGGTTTGGAGCAGTGGCGTTCTTTGAATAGAAGCCTCAATACAGGTCTGGTGCCACTCACTCCACGCTTTGCTGCTGACGGGTCACGTCTTTGTCGTGTATTGTTCATTGTTCATTGCCAAGTGCTCTTATCAACAATTGATCCAACTGATACATCATGACAGACATCGAAGCCAAAAAGACAGAGAAAGCACCAACTTTTGACGAACAGACTGCTTCCATAGAGCAGAAGGAACACTACCATGGTGGTTTCAACGAAGACGATTACAAAGATGCCCCTCCTGACGGTGGTCTCCATGCCTGGGTCTGTGTCGCCTGTGTCATGGTGATGAACATGCTGACTTGGGGTGTCAACAGTGCCTTTGGTATCTTTCTATCCTTCTATCTAGAGAACGACAAGTTCCCGGGTGCAACAGCTACAGATTATGCTTTCATCGGTGGTATTGTTGCAGCTTTGGCCCTGATTCTAATCCCACCTTCGGCCATATTACTGGAGAGGTTTGGCTATCACCCAACCGTCAGTGCTGGTATCGCCATTGGATTGGCTGCATACATAGGGGCAAGTTACGCCCGCACTATAGCTCAGCTATACATCACCCAAGGGGTTCTTAGCGGTGTTTCATTCGGCTTGATCTTTGGTGCTAATTCCATTGTTCTACCATCATGGTTCCTGAACAAGAGAGCAATGGCCAATGGGTTCTCACATTTTGGGGTCGGTATCGGTGGTGCTTTGTTCTCATTGATGGTTAACGCCTTGATTCAAAAGACCGGTGACCAAAGGTGGGCTTTGAGAGCACTTGGTATCATCAATACGGTGGTCAGTATAGTCGCCATGTTATTTGTGAAGATTAGAGTTCCAACCATCAAACCAGAGAAGAAGACTTCTAAGCGAATTATCAAAGATACACTGGATTACAAAGTTTGGAAATCAGTACCTCTGCAGCTGGCCACTGTGTGGTCCTTCTGTTGTGTCTTGGCCTATTCGATTTGCCTCTACAGTCTGACTAATTACGCTAGATCCCTTGGTTTCAGTCATACACAGTCCACAAACGTCAACGTCACCTTCAGCATTGCCCAGGGTATCGGACGCCCAATGATGGGGTATCTAAGTGATAGAGTTGGGAAAGTGAATCTATCCATGTTTGGTACTGTGTATTGCACAGTTTTCACTTTCATCATCTGGGTTCATTTATCTTCGTTTGCCTCATTGATCATCTTTGCATTCTTCTTAGGTCTATTCATCGGTATCGGCTCTGTGAACCTTGTACCACTGGTGGCTGATGTTGTTGGTTATAAGCACTTTCCTGCAGGTTTGAGTTATGCCAATTCTGTGACGGGTGTTGCTTGTCTTATCTCTGAAGTTATCGCCTTGAACTTAAAAGACTACAGCTTAGATAACCCATACTTACACTGTCAATATTTTGTGGGAAGCGTTTACATTGCTGCCACCCTGGTGCTAATCCCTTACAGACAATGGAAAGTTGACAGAATGCTTTTCCAACTGAAGGATTCCAAACATTTATCCGAACAAGAGTCCAAGAAATTCCAAGAGCTACATAATGATCGATCACCACTAGGATACTTGAAAAGAGCCACTTTTGTGGGCAAAATATAATATTCATAAACTAATCAAATAATCACGCTAATATTCATTCTGAAGGGTCTTCGTAAGTAGTTGGATCCCAAGCGACCAAAACTTCGTATGAATCAGGCTTGTGTAAGGTCTTCTTGTCCTCTTCGTCCAATTCAACATTGTCCAAAACGTTATAGTTCTCTGGGATTCTGCTTAAGGTGGCAGTCTTTGCAAGAACGATGAAACCTTGGTCGAATGACCATCTTAGTAAGATTTCAGCTGGGGTCTTACCATGCTTAGCAGCGATTGCTTTCAACTCTGGATCGTTGAACTTCTTACCTCTGGTGATTGGAGCATAAGCTTCCAATAAGATGTCATTCTTCTTAGCAAACTCTTGGATGTCCAAATGTGGTAACCATGGTTGTAATTCAATTTGGTTAACGACAGGTTTGATTTCTAAGCCATCCCATTCCAATAGTTCCTTTAAATGTTTGACACCGTAGTTGGAAACACCAATTGATTTGACCTTCCCTGACTTGACAGCTTCTTGCAATGCCTTGTAAGTTTCCAATCTCAACTTCTTGTTAGTCACTGGAGCATGGATCAAGAACAGATCGATGTAATCAATGGCTTTAGCCTTTTCTAGGGAGTTTTCAATAGCAGCCTTAGCGTTATCATAACCGTGATCACTAGTCCATAACTTGGTAGTGTAGTAAACATCGGCTCTCTTCAAGGACGAATTGTCCTTCAAGAATGAAGCAATACCATCAGCGGTTTCCTTTTCATTGCCGTATAATCTGGCAGTGTCGAAATGTCTGTAGCCGACTTTCAAGGCTTCATAAACAACCTTGGATGCTTCAGATTGCTCTGTCTTGTAAAGACCAAAACCGTTGATTGGGATACGTAGACCGTTGTTAAGGGTGTATGTGGATGTTTTCAATAGCTTGGACATGTTTAATTGGTGGCAATTGGGTGATTGATCTGGTATGAAGGAAGGAAGTTTAAGTACTGATATCAACACTATCTGAATTTCTTAGTGATTCCAAATTTGAAAAGGTTTTCTATCTAGACTCCACAATTTTTTGATAAGCGGAATTCCGCGACGCCACGCGGGTTATATAGCCAGAATACAACAGGATCAGGTATCAGGTATCGAGGATAATAACTGGATAGCGTTGACTAAAATGAAGGACTCGCCAATTACAGAGAGAGCTGGCTTTGGCTTGATTTAACAAGTAGAGGTATGATGCGGTTTCACGATAGGTTTAATAGGATACTACTTCAACATCACTGCTGAGTTTGCTACAAGCTATATAACTACCAAATTAAGAAGCAACCACCATAAGGATCCCGTTATTATGTGTCAAAATGCGTGCACAAGCTGTAGATGTGACTTGTACTTTCTATTGTTCCAACTTCCCTCCGGTTTCATGCCAGTGAGGCTGTAGCTATCAGCTAGGCGGAAGCTGTAGGCAGAGCCTCACCGGAATCCTGTCTAAATCCGAAGATGACTCCCCACGAAAAGCGATTTGCGGGCAGAACCAGCGAATATTAAGCAGAGTGGAAATGAAACGCAACCAAAAGAAAGGTGAAGCCATGTTAACTTCCATTTAACTACCTAGCTCGCAAGGCTGCACGCACCTTCGCACTGTGCTATTTCTGAGACACTGCTTGTCGCCAAAGTGCGCACATTTCTTCTGACTCCTTCGGCCGATATAATCCATGCGTATCAGAGTCACAATTTGAAGTAAAGAATATTATTTTCGAAGAATCACATCAACATCAGAATCACATCAACATCAGCAACACAGCACATTTACAGTGCCACTGAACATGTTTGCAGGCGTGGGAAACGGGCCCCGGGTCTCCAAGGACAAGGACCCCAACAAGTCCAAGCGATCCCGTGCTGGCTGCATCAACTGCAAGAAGAGAAAGAAGAAGTGTGATGAGATTAAGCCCATCTGCTCTGCTTGCTTCAAGAGAAACATCAAGTGTGAATACAGAATAGAGAGAAGAAGACCCGAGCAGGAGGCAGAAGATGAGGAGAAGAGCGAGTACATCACGTGTAACAGTGATACGCTGGGTGAAACCGTCATGGGGATATTGCTGAAGAGACAGCATGAAATCAAAGTCTCCAACCCAAACACGCCCAAGACGCTACTTAAAGATGAACCTGTCAACGACTACGTCTTTTCCAGCTTGAATGAATTTGACCCTTCCAACTTCCTAGAGTTCTTGAACAACCAGGGAAACACATTCACTTTCGATCAGAGCTTTACTCCTCCTGTTGCACCTTCTCCAACGGACACAAGTCTACAGGTCAAATTACCAGTTGCTTTGAACTCCAAAGAGATCCAATACTTCGAGTACTACTGCAAAGAGATTCTACCCAAACTATCATTATTACCACAGGAGTTCAATTACTACACAAAAATTTATTTCCCAATGGCCTTCAAAGAGAAATCGGTGCTGTATTCCTTGGTGTTATGGGGCTGTAAGATGCTGAATGAAAACCAAACATCGATCGATTATCACGTTGAAAATGAAGAAGCTGCCAATTACACGGTAATAGTGAAGGATCTGCTGAAAATTTCTGACAATGAGGTTATCACCCGTGATAAGTTCCTTTCGAACTTTGTGTGCTATATGCTGTTGGTGTGTATGGAAACTTCATTTGGTGACACATTGAACTGGCCAAAGTACTTTGTTGACTGTTTCAATTTGATCAACAGAATGCCAGGGAACTTCAAATATCTTCTGGAGAGTTGCTCTACTGAAGGTTCTGTGCTTGCTGAGAACTTTGCCTACTTTGACGTTTTGGCATCCCAATCAAATGAAAACGGGTTGTTCTTCCCACTGGAGGATTATGAAGCAGCTTTTGAGAGTGTCCATCATTCAGGGATCTATAGACAGTTTCATGATCCTTTGCAAGGGTGCATCCGCCCACTGATATTACAAATTGGGAAGATTGTGAGTTTACTGGTTGAACACGACACTTTGAAGATCAATACCGATTTACCAGAATGTGACAAGTTCCAGCTGGTATCTGACCTTTTGAACAGAGCTGACAAACTAGAGAGAGATATCAGATTTGCTAAACCTGACCTGACGAGTCTGAACGATCAAACCACAACCCCATTGAACGAGTTGGAGTTCCACTTGACCTTGTTCGAGATATATCAAATCTCATCACAGATCTATTTGAAGCAAGTGATACGGAAATTGCCACCAATGGTTCCAGAAGTGGAGATGTTATTCTACAACCTGAAGGAAGATCTTAAGACCATCATCCCTGAGGAACGTTTCAAGAGAAGTCTTGCCTTTCCAATGCTGATCCTGGGTATTTCTGCATGCAATGAAGAGGACAGGGTCGAAGTGAAGGAGATGTTTGAAACGTTGATCAAAACTTGTGGGTATTTGAGTAGTTACTACAAACTGTGGATCGTGGTGGAGAAAATATGGGATGTTAATGAAAAGGGGACGGTATACGTTGATTGGTTTAGAGTTACGAAGAAATTGGGTTGGAAATTGAGTTTAGGGAGATAATGAATGTCATGGGTATCTATATCAACTAGTGTACTACTGTACTTACGTTTACTTTGTTGTTTAAAACCGGAAATCTGTGTACTGAATGTTATTAGATATTAGATTAGCTCATCAGCTCAACTTTTCGTGCTCCTCGATGTATTCGTCCAAATCAGGTCTTCTACCTTGATCAAAATCGACCTCGTGAGTTTTGACAAAACCTTCTTTGAAATATAGCACATCATAGATCAACCAGGAGATGAAGAACACTGGTAATAAGATATAAGCATCGATGAAGTCCTTATAGGAGAAAGGTTTGAACACAGACCAACCTTGAACAAGGACCAGCACTGAACCAAGAGTGATGGTGAAGTAATTACTCCATGGGTAAAACCAGGAGACAAACACCAATTCATCAAGGGATCTACCAGATCTCAACCAGTGCTTTCTGAATTGTAAATGGGTGATACTGATGGTTGTCCAGATCGCAAACGCGGCAACACCGGTGACATTGACGATGTAACCGTACGCCACTGAAGAGCCCTGGGAGTAGGACATGATGGATAAGAACCCAAACAAGTGACAAAAGTGAATAGCGACCCATGGAACACCTCTCTTTGTTGTCTTTGTGAAGATCTTTGGACCATACCCAGCTTCAGACCAACTGAACAGGGATCTTGAGGCCAAATAAATAGCAGTGTTGATTGAAGAAACACAAATGATCAGAATCACTGTGGTGACAAAATAACCAGCATTCTTCCAGCCAGCTTCTTGGAATGCGATCAACATTGGGGATCTCAGCACCCTATCACCAGAGTTCAAAACTTCATTGTTGTATGGGACAGTGATACCGTAAGCCACAGTCAAACCGTAATAAACGTACAGGATTCTGATCAAAGTGTTCCTCACGGCAGATGGGATGGCCTTCTTGATGTTCTTGGTCTCAGTAGCAATGACACTGACGGATTCAACACCTGACATGAAAGTACCAGCAAAGACTAACCCATTGACGACACCTTTAAAGCCACTGTTTAATGGATAATCACGAAATGGATTCCCTGGGGAATGACCCTTGATACCACCGGCAGCATAGATGATGGAGAACAAGTAGAACCCAGACAAGAAGACCAGCTTCATGATGGCTAGCCAGAACTCGGTCTCAGCCCACCAAGTGACGTTCAAGGTTTGGAAAGCGGTGAAGAAAGCCCACATGATCAAATACCAGCCATAAGTTGGGATCTTGTCAGTGTAAACTTGTAGAGCAGCTGTCAATGAAGTGTACTCAGCAATGATGTTAGTGACCCATAACACCACATATGTTAGGGCAATGGTGGCACCAAAGCCTCTGGAGACGAATTTTGAACCTAGACCAGCAAAGTTTAAGTCATACATGGAGTTCATTTCACCAATGTAGAACAACACAGGGACGACCAGCAGTGAGATGATAGTGAACCCTATCAGCATCCCCACGGGACCTGAGGCCTTCAGCAGGGAGGCGAACCCCATAACAACACCAGGCCCGATGATACCTGCAATAGCAATCAGGTTGACACTATGACCTGAAATACCAGCTTTCAGCCCATTGGACATGATCACATCGCCGGTTTCGTTCTTGTGGTAGGCCCGTGACTGGGAGGGTTCCATTGAGAAGGATCCCTGGGAGGCGTCGATAATGCTGGAGTTTGCTTGTTTCTCCATGGTTGACGAGTGAGTTGTTGTTGTGGTTGTTTTTATTGTTGCAGAGTGGAGATCATACCCTTATATATGTCCGATTCTAGTGTGGAAACCAGAGAGATAAGCGATGCACCGAAGGTTGGGAATCGACGCGGTAATTGGAGCAGCAGCCTGGGTCTGAGACACTGCGGGAGCCAACTGGGAGATCTAGAAGCGTCGGGAGTGCAAGCACGCTGTGTTATCGGCGGATTTGTGCAGTTTTTCGGTCTCGATGCGATGGCTAGTAAGATCTTGGTGCGGTTCTGAGGGTACCCGCGAATCTTGCCGCTTTGGGACAGTGTAGCAGGGAGTTGTAGCGGGCATTAAGGACGTAGTGAGGGGCGCCAGGGCCAATCAGGGCCCACCCAGGCAGGGTCATGAGCAGATAGCGCTGCTGCGGTGACGCTGGCGCCGGTCACTCGCGATTCGGAGCGCCTCACGCTCTGTTTACAGTGGCCTCTGGTTTTAGAGGAGATCTTATCGAGTAGTGTGCATGTGGTGTCCGGGTGTTCTGTGCTCCCCGCGAATCGTCGATAAGCGAACGGCCTCAACTGAAGACTTCGGGTCGAGCCTGTGAAATATAAAACCAACGGGTGATCCTGGGTCTGAATCCGTGTACCAGTTCGCAGAGATAAGCTCGCTAAGCAAACAGCAACATGACCGTGGACATCGACACCCGTTTCGCACAGCTGGCCAAGACAGTGCCCGTCGTGGACACCCACAATGACTTTCCGTACTTACTGAGAGCCCAACTACACAACGAGCTGGACAGCAACGACGGCAAGTTCGACTTCGACAGCTATCTGACCTCCCACACCGACTTGAAGAAGATGCAGGAGGGGAAACTGGGTATCCAGTTCTTCAGCTGCTGGATCGAGTGCAAAGACCCGGACTACTTATCCGAAGACTTCAACAAGGTCTCCACCATCGTCAGAGACACTCTGGAACAGATCGATGTCACCAAGAGACTCGTGCAGAACTACTCCCATGCCTTGAAGTTTGTCACCACCGCTGATGAAGCTATCCAAAACTTTAGAGACACAGAGGGTAAACAAATCTCCATCACTCTGGGGATCGAAGGTCTACACCAATGTGACTTATCTCTAGCCTGTGTGAGACAATATTACGAACTAGGTGTTAGATATATTACACTGACCCACAACTGTGACAACCCATTTGCCACTGCTGCCTCATCCACTGCTGCTGGTAAGCCTGACAAAGGTCTGACTGATTTCGGTAAGGACTGTATCAAAGAGATGAACAGATTAGGTATGATCGTTGATCTAAGTCATGTTTCACACAAAACCATGCTGGACACTTTGGAAATCACCGAGTCACCAGTGATCTTCTCACACAGTTCTGTCTACGCCTTGAGAAAACACGAGAGAAATGTCCGTGATGATGTGTTGAAGTTAGTGAAAAAGAATGGTGGTGTCGTCTGCATAAATTTCTATCCAATCTTCCTAACTGATAAAGGTATTGACGGTGCCACTATTGAAGATGCTGTTGCTCATGTGAAGTATATTATTGATCTGATCGGCTGGGATCACGTTGGGTTTGGTTCTGATTTTGACGGTATTGAACAAGGTCCAACAGGGTTGGAGGATGTTTCCAAATATCCAGACCTAGTGAAGAAGATCTGGGCCGCTACCAATGCTACCGAGGAACAAATCGCCAAAGTCATGGGTTTGAACGTGTTAAGAGTGTGGAAGGAGAATGAAGTTGTTGCTGCTCAGATCAAAAAGACAGGCATGAAAGCTGTGGAGTCCAATTGGGAAGGTAGAGAATGGAAGTTTTATGAATACATCAAGGATTTCCCTGAGCTTTACCCTGGTTCTAAAGACTTGAAAAAGAACGCTTACAGTGATGAACAAAAACTGGACAATAATGAATAAATAGATTAATGATCTACGTCTTGTGTTGTACTATTCTTGCCTTGTACTAGCCGCCGTTTACCAAAAGCCAGCTGCTAATTGAGATCTACTACTATACGCCCCTGAATATGATAAAAACTTTTCTTAATATTTAGCCTACATTCTTAGATGTCTCGCTTCTAGTAACTCCACCGCCGTATCAAAATCCTTCTTCTTCAACTTCTCATCTTTTGTCTCGGTGGCTTCACCCCAGTCAATCCAAAATGGTTCTTCATGGTCAACACCGTTCTGGCAGACCAAATTTGGAACTCTAATGTCGTTATGAACAATATCACAAGCATCGTGGACCTTCTTCAATTTCTCTAATGCTTTCTTCTTAGTGTATTCTCTCAAAAATGCCAATGTCGGATAATCAGTTGCTCTGTCACCAACATGTTGTGTAATAATGAAGTGAGCTCTGAATTCTTTTGGATGGAAGTCACTATAATCATCAACACCATCCTCAAGAAGATCATCTGAAAGATCTAAACAATCGTACTGAAGCGTATCAAACATGTTCTCTGTGAATCCAGCGCCAATGATTTTGCACGTTGTATCAGAAGGATGCACAACGCCGTCTTCTAAGTGTTCTCCCATAGTTCCCAAAATGACTTTGGCATGAGGATGAAGTTCATTTTGAAGACGTTTAAACTCATGGTTCAAGTGCCACTTGTCTTCAGCATTACTGTTACGAACACCATTGACGATTCTTTCCATGAACATGAACTTTATAACAACGTCGTTGGAATCACCACCTTTGTTTATGAATTGTGACTTGATTTCTCTTGGTATCACACTATCGTCAAACTCTTTCAAAACGGAGGATTTGGCCTGAATTACTAGTGTCTTAAAGCTTGCGAGTAGAATTGTTGGGTGGTGGTCTTGGATGTGAACATTGTGTCTGAAATACGATTCTCTTTCTAGTCGTGAAAGTCTTACCACTTCTTTCTGTAAGTCTAGCATTCTGTCCTCTATAATTTCAATAAACGCCTTGTACAGGCCTGCCCCTTTCTCGACTACTGACTTCCTCTGTGGTGGATCTGAGGTGATTGCTGTTGACTGACGTGCCCCATCACGGCGCTCATGAATATGACTTGAACTTATATTGGTAGTCTTCGCAATTACCTCTTTCTCATTAGGTCTTTTCCCTGTACTTTTAACACTTTTGTCAATTTCCTCCTCTTGGTACCCATGCTATCCTCAATGTCTTATTCGATGGATCGTTTGAGCTCTTCTCTAGCCGCTAGCGCCCCAGCATATTTGAGTTTTCGCTTATTGCTTAGTCATCATGGGCCGATAAGCCAGGCCCGGGCTTCCGCCCTTTATCCGATCTCTCATCGGATCGCCAGAACACTTGAACTTCTAAAAAGAACGAGAAATGTCCAATAATTATCCATCCAAGCACCATTCAGCACCAACCAAAGCTAACGAATCCACTGCAAAATGACTGAATACGCTGTTGTCGGTGCTGGTGTTGTCGGTTTGTACACTGCCTTCCAATTGATCGAGGAACTGCAAGTGAAACCATCAGAAATCACAATCATCGCTGAGTACTTGCCTGGTGATCAATCCATCTTCTACACTTCCCCATGGGCTGGTGGTAACTTCTCCTGTATCTCCCCTAGCGATGCTCAGACCCTGAAGTTTGATAAGTACACATACACCAATCTACACCGTGTTCAAAAGGCTCTAGGTGGTCCAGAGTGCGGTTTAGACCAGTTTCCAAGTACTGAATTTTGGGATTCTTACCCAGGTGACGATAAGGTCAACTCCCTGGCTTCTTACCTGACTGATTTCAGAGTGCTAAAGAAGAATGAACTGATTGATGGTACCGAGTTTGGTATCACCTACAAGACCTGGAACTTCAACTGTCCCGTCTTCCTATCAAATTTCCAGAAATACTTAGAATCCAAAGGTGTCAAATTCGTTAGAAAGAGTCTAGACCACATTGCCCAAGCCTATTCACACAAGACCAAAGTTGTCTTCAATTGTTCTGGTATTGGTGCTCATAAACTAGGTGGTGTCGAGGATAAGGCCGTTTATCCAACCAGAGGTCAAGTTGTTGTTATCAGAGCTCCTCATATCAAAGAGAACAAGATGAGATGGGGTGATGATTATGCCACTTATATCATTCCAAGACCAGGTTCCGCTGATGAGTTGGTCCTTGGTGGGTTCATCCAAAAGGGTAACTGGACAAGTGATACCTTTGGTTCAGAAACTGATGATATCTTACAAAGAACCACTAAATTACTACCAAAGATCAAAGAACATCCAATTGAGATCCTAAGAGTTGCTGCAGGTCTAAGACCAAGCAGACACGGTGGTGTTAGAATCGAGCTAGAGAACATCGAGGGGAAAGTTCTGATCCACAACTATGGTGCTAGTGGGTACGGTTATCAAGCTGGGCTTGGTATGGGTTTGAGAGCTATCAACCTACTGAAAGAAGTCCAAGTCAGAAAGATGGCTGCTAAGCTATAAATGTATAGACTTCTATGATGACGTCAATATTAATAATTATGATGATAAATAAATAAACTGTGCACTCCCGTAGCTATTAGGCCTCTACTGACTCGGCTGAATCATGGATGCCACTCTCTTTCTCCAATCTTTCTCTTTCCAACCTCTTTTGGTATTCGTCAAGAGGCTCTAACCCATTATCTCTCACTTTCATACTTGTAATCAGGCAATAGGCAAGGCAAGCAATCCAAAAGTAGATGATATTCTTGTATGCGTGCATGTAGGTCTTCTTCAAAAACTTGACTTCATCAGGTTTCAAAGTCTTCATCAGATCCGACGAGAAGACTTTATGGGATATCACTTCAATTTCTTCTTTGGAAAAGTATTCGCCTCCTTTCTTCTTCAGCTCTTTGATGAAGGAGTTGGATAAGATAGAAGAAGCTATTGCTAAACCCGCAGCACCACCGAATGATCTCAAGACATTTCTGGTGGAAATGACAGTGGCTCTATCCTTTCTGAATGATTGAGCTTGAGCAGCAACCAATGTAGGTTGCAAAGTAGCACCTAGACCAATGCCCACGAATAGCACTGGCATCACTTGCTTAGCCGTATTGGAATCGACTTGCCACATTGCCAACAGCGAAACACCTAATGTGAATGTCGAATATCCAAACCACACAATTGGGATGTAGTGTTTGATCCTGGAGATGATCTGACCCGAACAAACAGAAGTTGCAGATTGTGAGATCAGCATAGGCAGCATGAAAACAGACGTGAGTGTAGTGGAACGACCTCTGATTGTTTCAAAATAGTAAGGGAGGTAATATTGCAATCCATAGTAAGCCATACCAAACATGAAGTTCTGGGATAGCAGTAGCGTCAAAGACCAAGTAGTGGTGAATAAGTGCATTGGAACCATTGGTAACTTGGAGACTTTACGTTCAATAAAGATGAACAACAGAAAGAAAACACCACCAATAGTGAAAAAACTTATCTCTAGAGGACTGTTCCATGCATAAGTAGACCCACCACCACTCATTGGGATTGACAAGAAGATAATAGCCACTGAGCTTGCAAAGAAACCAAGGTAATCAATCTGTAACAACTTCTCTTTGACGTTGACCTTGGGGTTAGTATACGGCACAATCCACATAATCACAGTGGTGGTTGATAGCATACATGGCGATAACATGTAGTAGAATTTTCTCCAAGATAGATGTTTGATGAAAGCAGAAGCAATGAAGGGCCCGACACAGTTACCACTACCGATACATGCACCCAAGATCCCCTGATATCTCCCACGATCTTCCAAAGTGACAATATCTGACAATATCACCATAGACAAAGTCGTAACGCCACTGATACCAATACCACAAAACCCACGGAACACATACAATTGTGCAGCGGTCTGTGCAAACGCACAAGCTAGATCAGATATACCAAGAATCAACAACGCCCCAATTAGAACGTACTTTCTTGAAAAGATGTCACTAAATCTCCCGAACAGCACAGCGAACATGGTATTTGAGATCATGGCAGAAGTACCGGCCCATGATATCGTATCTTGAGCATTCAGGTCATCGGCAATGTATGGAAGAGCAATAGTGATGGCAGTTTGATCCACGAATGCCATGAACAGGGCACAGGATAAGCCAAGAAGCACGATGATCAACTTTTTCTTGGGAAGGATGTTGTCATGGGAATCAGCCAGGATTTCAGAATAATGGCGCTCCAGTGGCTCACTGAAGTCTTCGTGGTTCTCCTTATGTTTGAGCTTGGACATGTTCGTGTAGCATTGTACTTCGTGAATAGAAGCCTCTGGAACGGTGATAGGCAGAAACTGACAGGAGCATTGGTTTTTATACAAAGGACCTGCAGCTTAGTTGGCTACAAAGAGATAGCGCACAGAAAATTTTCTCGGAGATAATGACGGATTGGGTAATAGCAGGAGCCATAGCAAAGTCACAGAGAAGAAGAGAGATTCGATTCACGGGATCGAAAGATCACAGTTGACAGGTTCTGTGTGACTCATTCGGGCACTTCAGACCTTGAAGAGAGGGGGAACGATGTGTCCTCACGGGTTTGTGATTTGGTCGCAGTTACATCGGAGCCGGGGCAGACAAAAGGTTACAGAATGCGCACTTAACGTCCTGTGATGCTGTACTAAATTACATTCAGGAATCACTAAGTAGTTGACATAAAGAGTCTCACTGATAAACCTTATCTACATGATCATGTCAATATTATTGATTATGCATTATTAGTGTGAGAAGTAATCATTCATGAAGATCGTAATGTTTAGACCTTACGGCCTAGGAAGAAAGCTCTGCGGAAATAACCAACAACGGTTCTATTCTCGTGCAGTTCTTTGTACTTTTTAGCTTCCACTTCGGAAAGTGTCTTAGAGTCCTTCATCTGATACAACATTCTGTCAACTTTCCAAGATCTGTAAGGAATCAAGACTAAAGTACCAAGGACATAAATGGCACCAACAAAGTACTGACAGTATTTGTATGGATTCTTCAAGCTGTAGTCTCTCAAGTTCAAGGCGATCACTTCTGAGATCAAAGCGGCGATACCTGCAAAAGTGTTGGTCCAGCCAAATGCACTTGGGTAAGATTGTAAACCGACGACATCGGCAACCATTGGCACGACGTTAACAGAACCAATACCCAACAATAACCCCAGAAAGAAGGCAAACACGATCAAAGATGCGAATGAAGTGACTTGGGTCCAGATCCCAAATGTTAAGACAGCAGAGTAAAACGTACCGAACAACGTGAAGTTGACTTTACCTAGCTTGTCACTTGCATACCCCATCAATGGTCTACCCAATGACTGAGCCATGTTGAAAGTCACAGAGACATGAGTTGCCTGGGTATGTGTGTAACCCAATGAAACTGCATAGTTGGACAAACTTAACAAACAAATGGTGTAACCTAGACCGCAACAACATGACCACAGCGTTGCTAATTGCAAAGGTAACGATTTCCAAACACGGTAGTCAAAGATACCCTTGATGATTTCTCTGGCTGATTTTTTGCCTTGAAATTTGGCATTCTTTGGGACTCTAATCTTCACCAATGACATGGCAACAAGGGAACAAACAGTAGTTATTATCCCCAGAACTCTTAAAGCCCACTTTTGATCACCAGTCTTCTTGATTAATGCATTCACAAGTAATGAGAACAAAGCACCACCTAACCCCAGACCGAAATGTGAAAAGCCATTAGCTAAAGCTCTTTTTCTCAAGAACCAAGAGGGTAGAACAATGGAATTGGCACCAAAGATCAAACCATATGACACACCCATCATCAAACCTTGCGTTATGTATAGTTGGGCAGTAGTTTTGGCAAAACTGGCACCTATGTAAGCAGCAAGACCCAAAAAGATACCAGCAGTAACCGTGGCTCTATACCCAAATCTCATCAAGAGCACAGCAGAATAAGGAATCATCATAAGAGTTAGAGCAGCCACCATGCCAGCGATTAAACCATAGTCTGTAGGAGTAGCACCTGGAAACTTATTGTTGTCCAGATAGAACGCCAAAAACACTGAAAATGAACTATTCACACCCCAAGTCATCATGTTCATTGCCGTTACGCATGCACAGCAGACCCATGCATGGAGGCCACCGTCTGGAGGAGCATCGACGTAATCATCCTCATTGAAACCACCACCAAACTGCTCTTTTGTTTCTGCTGTGATGGAAGCACTGGTTTCCTGAAAGTCCTCCTTCTTTTCCTCTTGCTTTGACTCCATGATTTGCTTATAATTGCTTGAATGAATATGTACGGTGTGATCCTTAAGAACAATAGGGAGAAGTACGTATGCAATTACGCAGTAAATACGTCTGAGTATAGAACACTAGGGAAACCAGGAGTAACTACCCTCGAGTAGGCTGCGAAGTTGCGTGTGGTGTGTTGAAGGGTACAGGAAAGAGTCTCCACAGTTTTATATAAGGTGAAAATTTCGCAAGGACCAAGTTCTTTGTGCTAAAATTTTATTATGCACATCGATGGTCCTTTCAGGCGGTTATCCTAATCGGGACTTCTCCGACAGCTTCTGCCTAGAGCTGCCTTTTTCTGCCTAGCCGCAGGGATAAGGGAAGGCTACAGCGAAAGGCTCTGCCTGTAGCTAAGGCGAGTCGGTAAGAGTACAGAGAAACAGTGTAGAGTCAACCACAGAGGGCCAATAAATAGAATAAATAGGAATAAATAAGAATAAATAGAGATAAATAATGGTGTGTGTACAGTTCTAGACCTTCTTGCCGAAGTAGACCCATTGGTCTTCCAGAGGTTTCTCCTCTAGCTCATCCCAGGCCTTCCACTCCTTAACCTGCTTAGCTAAATCGAACTCTTCAGATGCTTGAACCAGCAATTCTTCGACCAACCCGTTACCGATCTTGTCTTCAATGGTGGCAATATCCTCGTTTTGTTCCACAATGTCTAATCTCTTTTGTGTGAAGTTGAAGGTTGATTTCTTATAGACCGAGTTGTCAGGGAACTCATCGTGGAGTAAAGACAGAGTGGCCCTGTAAATCTCAATCAAAGCGGGTCTTGGGTTTGGATGCTGGTACAGCCCAGTGACACCTGTTGGGTTCCCCTTCCCGGCACGCACCAGGACCTGGACAGAACGTAGCACTGGAGTGAATCTCATTGTTGTTTTCCTTCCCTTCTCCCTGGTTCAAGCTGGGGTAATTTTCACATTTTCAGCTTTTCTAGTACCCAAATCATCAAAAATTCGCGACGCATAAAGTTGAAGAGATCTGAAAACAAAACAAAGCGTGGACTTCTCTCATAGAAGCAACAGCGGAAGCCCCAAAGCCCCGATTTGCCACCCAGAAACAACACACAATGGTAGCGGTGCCGCCCATCAAGCTCCGTGACCTGGGCTTCGACTCGGACATCGGCCAGATCAACGCCAGCTCGGTTGAACAACGCGAAGAGGCAAACATATCGCTATTCCCATCCAAAGACATGCTCGTGATCCAAGACAAGGCTGTGTTCTGGTACAAAGGCGACCTCATATCCAGAAAGCTCATCTATGATACGCCGGTGGTCAATTCATTCTTTACAACTTTCAGCCCCTCAAAGGTAGACTCAGCACAGAAAGAACAGGCATTGGTCGTCGTATTGAAAGAGACTGCCTATATCTACTACGAGGATGGCCGCTCCTACGTTTCCAGTTTCCCATTCCAAGTCAACAATGCACTGCCGTATGAGAATGGTGTTGTGCTAGAGAGATCCAACAGCCAGTCCAATCCATTCTTGACCATCACTGAACCTATGAATGAGCTTGGGTCAGTAGTATCATCTTCGACCTCATCCATCTCCAACAACGAGAACCTTTTGCATTTCCCAAAAACACAGAATACATCCATTGCCGTGACTTTCAATGAAGAAGAGAACATCATCAAGCTCTATCATACAAGATTCCTAAACCGTTCCACAGTCAACCCAATCCAGTCATCTGCATCATTAAGAAGAAAAGCATCCATACGAAGAACTTCAATGGCTCCAAATGGGTCCACTATACCCGATGATGACACTGAGATGAAGGGTGATGAAATCAAAATTGAAAAGAAGAGGTCTGTCTCACACAATCAGGTTCTTTCGATTGATAGAATGGCCTCTTATGATTTGAATGGGAACTTGAAGGCATCTGAGCCAACTACATCATCCGCATTGGGTACTTCAAGTTTCCGTAAAGATGCTATCTTGACCAAAATTGACCATTTGAAGTTGAACTATCAGAATAGGGCTAAGAATATCAAGATATCTGCCATTGAGTTTGACGGTAAAGAAGCTATCATTTTGAAAAACGATATCACCAATCTGTTCGAAGTCTTGGTCTTTGAAAGCGCAAATTCACATAGAGTTGCCATTCCGAAGTATCTCCACAAGATCCAATTATCAGACCAGTACCTTGATTATGCTGTCAACAACATCCCTGGCTTTATTGTGCTACTATCCAAAGTCAACCAATTCGTCATCTTCAACCCATTTCTGAACATCCAATCTGTTGCATTTGAACCAAATTCTGAAATCGTCAAGATTCATGATAGTTTAGGATCCCAGTTGATTGTTGAAGATTCTTCAAAATTCATAAGGAATTACCAATTGAAGGTTGAACCGAGTCTACAGGTTGTCAAAAAGGTCCTCAATTCCTTCAAATACCTTGTCAACTCGTACACTTACAATTACATCTTATTGACCTGGATTAATGCATTTGCTATCAAGAAGAAGGAATGGGATGCTCTAGTACTTACAATCTTGGTCATTGTGCTACCCTTCTCCGTTGAACAAGCTGATCTTGATTCCTCAAACGAGGTGGCTACTTTGTTGAAAGATGTTTTCTTACTACAGATGAAGGCTTTAGAAGATGAGTTCACACTTCACGAGATGGCACCAAATTTCATCATTGCGCTTCACATTATCAGAGAAGAATTGAAGATGAACATTCTGCAGACCTCAGCTGTGGATCAACTAGGTGTTCTGTTGGCACAATTGACCTATTGGTCAGGCTGGAATGAACAATGGTATACTTTCTATGAGGTCGAGACTTCAAGATTGAACAACAAGTTGAAATTGAACCACTTACAGTTGTTAGAATCACCACCTGATTTGATGAGATCCCTTGTCTCCTTGTTTGATCATCAGATTGTCCCATACTGCACTTTTTCAAGATTAGTCCAAGAGGGCAATGATGTCGATGAGCTTTTGATTCCAAGAACTTCCTACATTTTGAGATTGTTTGAAGCTATCATCTCCACTGATTTTGAACCTACTGATGTGGTGAATTTGATGACAGAGTTCAATATAACCCCTGCTGAATTAGAGACCTACCCAGTTGGTGTTGTCGTGGCTTTAAGAGAGTCGATCTCATTCTGTCAATCCAACTTAACAAGTCTGAACCAGGGTGTTGAGAAATTTGATCTAACTGAAAGAAAAGATCTCCAAAAGTTGAGCGTTCAAGACCCTATTGTTAAGTACTCTACAAAGTTACAACATCATTCTCAACAGACTAAAGATATCCATCAGATCATCAGCACCATTCAAGAACAGCCTGAGCCTTCTGCCCCTATTGAGACTGACCGTTTCAATGTTACCAAATTGATCTTTTCAGAGGACAGAAGATTCTATGAGATTTCCAAGATCTTGCAAACTTTCCAAACGCAGGCCCTATTTGCAGATGAGTTGGCTTCACTGCCTGAACACCAAGCTCTTGTGAAACAGAAAGAATTGGCTGCTTTGGTTGCTCTAAGAACATTGAGCATTCCACTAGGTAGATCCATGCTATTCTACTCCAGTAAGATTCCATTAGTCACTGAAAGATTCCCGGTACCAAAGATCAACTTGAATACATTGGTTCAACCAGATAACGTTACAGTCTCACTGGAAAAGAGCTCAGTGAACCAGAACTCACTACAATGGGGGTATTTCCATAATGGTGCTGCTAGTGGGTTGACAATCGCTAGAGATGCCAAAGGTATTTCAGGTAGCTGGATTGTCTTCAACAAGCCAGAGACTTTGAACGCTCAGCACGGTGGGTTCTTGTTAGGTCTTGGTTTGAATGGTCATTTGAAACACCTTGAAGAGTGGAACATCTACAATTATTTGGGTCCAAAGCATCCATTCACATCGGTTGGTCTGTTATTAGGTATGAGTGCTAGTTTGAGAGGTACCATGGATGTGAAATTGACGAAAGTGTTGAGTGTCCACGTTGTTGCCTTATTACCACATGGTGCTAGTGATTTGATTATTTCTACACAGGTCCAAACTGCTGGTTTGATCGGTATTGGTTTGTTATACCTCGAATCACAACACAGAAGAATGAGTGAGATCCTACTGTCACAGATCAATGGTAATGTCATTGTTGAAGAGAAGCAAGAAGCTGATGAAAGTTACAGACTAGCTGCTGGTATTGGTCTTGGCTATGTCAATTTAGGTAAAGGTAACGATCTAAGAGGGTTGAATGATACAAGGGCCGTTGATAAGTTATTGGCCATTGCTGCATCAATGAAAGATGTCCAGACTGAAGAAGGTTATGACAAGTCCATGTCCGGTGCTATTATTGCTCTATCATTCATCTATTTGAAGACCAATAACCATTCCATTGCTAAGAAATTGGAGATTCCTGACTCACAACAACTACTTGACTACATTAGACCGGATTTGTTATTGCTAAGATCATTGGCTAAGAACTTGATTCTGTGGGATGAAATTGGTGAAACTAGAGAATGGGTTGAATCCCAGATCCCATCTTCACTGTTAGAGACTAAAGAAAGTGGTGAGGTGAGATATAGCAACTTGAATTACTACTACATCATTTCAGGTCTATGTTTCTCTATGGGTATCAGATTTGCATCCACTTCAAACATCACAGCCAGAAACACCGTTTTGAGCTACTATGACAAGATAACTGAACTATTGGGTAAATTTGAGAACAGCGATAACTATTCAATGAGACTGATCAGACAAGCATTATCAACTTCTCAATTGGTCATGGCCATTTCTATGGCATTGGTTATGGCTGCCACTGGTGACTTGGAAATCTTCAGAAGATTAAGAATCTTACATGGTAAATTGAACACCTCCAACTCCAATGGTATCTATGGTAAAATGATGGCAGCTAATATGTCATTGGGGCTATTATTCTTGGGTGGTGGCCAGTATGCTGTCAACACTACCTCTAACTTTGGTGTTGCTACCTTGGTTACTTCCATCTATCCTCTGTTCCCTAAGAATGATCTTTCAGACCCAGATATCCATTTACAAGCTTTGAGACACTTCTGGTCCTTATCTGTTGAACCAAGATGTTTAGTTGTTCGTGATGTTGAAACTTCTAAGCCAATCAAAAGTGACGTCAAGATCCAACTCAAGTCTAATGAAATTGTCAAATACTCCTCGCCTTGTCTACTACCACCATTAGAAGCCATCAGCAAGATTATTACTGACAGTAAAGAGCATTTTGATTTGGTTGTTGATGATGTCAGTCACATTTCTGGTAATACTGATTTGTTCGTTTACAAGAAACATAAGATTGAAGTGTTGAAGCAGTCGGTGAAGAGTATCTTGAATGACATCAACAAGAAATTTGATGATGACCAACTATCAGAACAACAGAACAAATTAACAACTTTGGATTTACTTCAAGGCTTCAAGAAGGTTGATATTATCAGTTTATTATCAGACACACCAAACAATGGTTATCATCCAAACATCATTGACAGACAAATTGAGTTGGAGCACATGGCCCGCTCTCCAAAATCCATGGGTGATCTTTGGAATTTGAAACTTATCTTTGCATACTATGACAAACAAGTCTTAGAAAACCAGTCTTACTATTTGACTTCTGAATACGTTGAGACTTTGAAAAGCTGTCTATGGGCGCTGTCTAGATCGCTATCATGAAACAAAAACTAATCTAATGCATTTTAATGACTATATAAAAACAACAAGTGTAGTGAACTATGCAACAATTTCGTCCTTTGGAGGAATGTACTGTCTCAACAAGACCCCAGCTTCACTCATGACCTTAAATGACAGCTCATCCATGCTATAACTTTGAGAATAAACCACTTCTCTGATCCCACTCTGCACGATCTTGATAGAGCATGTCAAACAAGGGCAAGTGTTACAGTATAGGATGGAGTTATCACCAATTCTATCTCTCCCACTTATCAACAGAGCGTTCTCCTCGGCATGTAGACACAAACAAGTGGATAGTCCTGCACCTGAACCATTCCCAGAGTTACATCTTGGGCAGCCACCTTCATTACAGTTTGTCAGGTGTCTTGGTGTACCGTTGTAACCAGTTGCAATGACTCTTTTGTCCCTGGCGATGACACAACCGACTCTTCTCTTCATACAGTTTGATCTCATGGCTGCTAGGTCAGCTAGTCTCATAAAGTAGGCGTCCCATGTTGGCCGTAGTCTGGTTTGGTTTAATAGGTTGATTTCAGACAGCTGGACGTATAGATTCTCTTTGTTGATTGAGGTGTTGATGATCTTGATGGTAGCTCTGGAGTTCACTTCAGTTAATAGGGTGGTCTTGTTGAACTCTTGGAAATCTGACGCTTCAACAAAGTCAGTGAAAGTAACGTTTGGATAATGGTTCAAATATCTTTCCCATCTGACCTTCAATGGGGCATCTGTGGAGATGTGGAGAAAGAATGGTCTTTTAGCTAGAGGTTCCAGCTGTTTCATCGATGAGATATCGGTGAGAACAAAGTTTGCCTTCCAGTTCTTAGTGACAAAGTCAAGTAGTTCTTCCAGACTGTCAAATAGGATATCCGGCTTCAGCTCATCTTTGTTCAACTCCGCTTCGTTCAAGTTCAAACTCTCTAGCTCAGCAGCGATTGTGTCGTCCCTTTTGAAATCGATGTACTTGAAGCCCTGAAAAGTCAAGTAGCGAGCAACTTCTGATTTACCAGAACCCAGAGTACCTGAAACACCGATGAGCATGACCAACAGTAGCACAACCCACAGTTTCTAAACACCGATACACACACCTCCTGTCAGATCTTCATGTTAAAGGCCATAAAATCAAGCTTTTTTCGCGTACCCTCGGAAACACGTGACTCTGGGGCTAGTTCCGGGCTTAGATCTTACAGTTCCCCGTTTGTTGCAATTTTACAGTTCTGTTAGTGCATCGTTAGGAAAAAAACACAAAAAATTTCAACCTGAAAACAAAATACCCTGCTCGTTTACACACAGAAGTGCCTGCAAATTGGTGTTTTGAGCCGCTAGAAAACCGTGTCATCACAGTGCTAACATCGTTTGTGTCTGCGCTCTCCGCATGTCCCCCCACCACCCGTTTTTCCCATACTCCTGAGCGTCTTGTGACCCAAATTCCCTCACTTTTTCCATTTTCATCACTATGTTATCACATGCCACCACGGCCACCAAAACAGTCGCCAGACCAGTTGCTCGTGCGACCAAAGCGTCTGGCGCCAGCTCCAAGTTGGGCCAGCGCCTCTACTCGGCGGTGTACCCTTTCCCCTCCATCCCTAGACCTAAGAGAAACGCCCTCTACTACAACACCTTCTACTATGGTTCCCAGCTAAAGAACGGCATCAAGGGCAGAATCCCTCCTATCAGAAAGTTCTCCTCCAGCTACTACCAAAATCAGATCAATGGCTCCACTACCACCAACGCTCAGCCTCGCTCCAAGCAGCAATTGATCAAGTACATCGCCTTGTTCTCCATTGGGTTCATCTTCTATGGTATGAGCGCCAAATTGTACCAACAAGCCAAACACGGTAAGACCGATGATGAAGACGAAGACGAATTGGAAGTGAGACCAAGTCACTCCTGGACGTTCTTCTGCTACAGCACTTTGCCATTGAATGCTATTTCAAGACTATGGGGTCAAATAAACAGCATTGACTTACCTGTGTGGTTAAGAGAACCTGGTTACAAATTCTACTCCTATTGTTTCGGCGCTAACTTGGATGAAATCAAAGAAAAAGACTTGTCAACATACAAGAACTTGAGTGAGTTCTTCTACAGGGAACTACAAGCCGGTGCTAGACCTTTAGCTGATTCTGATATTGTTTGTCCAAGTGATGGTAAAGTCTTGTCCTTTGGTGTTATTGATGACGGTAACATTGAACAAGTCAAAGGTATGACTTACTCCATTGATGCCTTGTTAGGTGATGCCACCAAGAACAAGTTAGCTGCTCCTTCCAGAAAAGTTGATTTTGAGCATAAGGACGCTCAAGACGTTCACAAGAGACATGAAGACTTTGCCGAAATTAACGGTATTACCTATACCTTAGATGATATCATTGGCGGTGAAGGTAAGAATGTTCATCATTTGAAGAAAATTGTCTACAAGGAAGAAGGTGACAGATCTGGCCATAACGTTGACACCAAACAAGTTGCTGAAGTTGCTAATGATTTGATCAAGAACAGTGTTGACTCTGCTAAATCTGATAAGGAATTATTCTTCGCCGTTATCTACTTGGCTCCAGGTGATTACCATAGATACCACTCACCAGCCAACTGGGTTGTCACTCTAAGACGTCATTTCATTGGTGAATTATTCAGTGTTGCTCCATATTTCCAAAGAACTCTAGAAAACCTATTTGTCTTGAATGAAAGAGTTGCCTTGTTAGGTTACTGGAAGTACGGTTTCTTTTCAATGACCCCAGTTGGAGCCACCAATGTCGGTAGTATCATTGTTAACTTTGACAAAGATTTAAGAACCAACACCAAGTATGAGAGTCCACATTACCAAGATTACAACAAAGAACAACAAGAGAGTTCTAACAACAAACCAGTTAAAGTTAAGAAACACACATGTTATGAAGCTACTTACTCAGGTGCTAGCCAACTTTTAGGTGGTCATCCAGTTACTAAAGGTGAAGAAGTTGGTGGTTTCAAACTAGGTTCCACTGTTGTGTTGGTCTTTGAAGCTCCAAATGAATTCAAATTCGATATCCAACATGGTGAAAAGGTTAAGATGGGTCAAAGTTTAGGTAGAGTTGTCAAGGATTAGAGTCAACTCTTTCTACCCCCGTTGTTTTTATGAAGTTTATGATTGATGTTTTTCTCCCCCATTAGTTCTGTTTATCCCAGCACAAAGTCCAATTCTTTGTCTATGAATCATTTGCAGATTTTTTTACACGTTTTATATTAAAAGTTACAGGCATACTTTATAGCACATACAAAAGATACAAATAAAAAATATCGTATTGGAAAATCTATACAAGGTAGTCCTAGACACTGATCAACAGCTCAAGTTTCTTTGTAATGGTATGGGCCTGGTTTAGCTTCAACATCCAACTCCAAAAGACCTTCTTCGATCTCTTGACCATCGACCTTCAAACCAGCCTTGATCTTATCACCAGGATGAACTTCACCAACACCCTTTGGGGTACCAGTCAGGATGATATCACCTTTCTCCAAAGTCATAACTGCACTCATAGTGCTCAAGATCTTATGGATAGGGAAGATCATCAAAGAGGTTAAATCTTTCTGTTTAGTTTCACCATTGATCTCGAAGTACAATTCAACGTTGTAAGGGTCAGGGATCTTGCTCTTTGGGATGAAGTTGGATAATGGCAAGAAGGTATCAAACCCTTTCCCAATGGTCCATGGTAGACCTTTCTTCTTAGCTTCGTCCTGGACGTTTCTAGCGGTGAAATCAATAGCCAGGGCATAACCTTCGATGGCATCCAAAGCGTCCTCGTTAGTGAACGTAGCAGGTTCCAAGTTCTTCAAGGTCTTGTTTAGGACAAGGGCCAATTCGACTTCATGATGGACTTTGACACCGGATGGGACAAGGACAGGGCCTTCTTTAGGCAACAGGATCGAGGAAGATGGTTTCAAGAAGTAGAAAGGCTGGGAAGGCTTGGTGTTGTTCAGCTCAGCGATGTGGGCGGCGTAGTTACGGCCGATACAAAGGATCTTGCGGGCCTCTTTGGCATAGGAGGTCATTGTGGCGTGGTGGGTTGAATTGGCTGCAGTGGTTTTGTCCAGATTGTGGAGATGTTCCACTTTTTATCATCGATCCAATTCTCGGAGTCAATGTGTCTCGAGTCCGAGCTGGCGATGACTACACAAACTATGGCACAAAATAAAGTAATACATGTATAAAAAAAGGAACTTGAGATATAGCGAGGAAGGAGGGACTGTCACTGTGGAGCAGCGGCAGGGATGAACTGTGCCTGGGTTGGAGGCACTGGCTGATCAGGCAGGAGCTGTTGAGCCTGTGGCACCGGCACTGGTGGACCCTGAGCCACTGGTGGTTGTTGGACTAGTGCTGGGTTGATAGGCTGCACAGTCGGCACGATGGTGTTTGGAGCGTTACCTCTCAGTCTGGCAAGGTAATTTGTGGAGTTCAGGATGGTTAGGATATTTTCGACACCGCTGGCAACTTCTGGCGTTTGGATCTTCTGGTTGATTAAAGTACTTCTCAAGAGCAGGGCTTGTTCCTTCAATTGGTCCACAGCTGCAGTCAAATTGTTGTATTCGTTCAGGTAGAACTTCAAATCATTCTTCATTTCCGCTTGTTGTTGTTTCTTTCTCTGTCTACACTTGGAGGCAGCGACTCTGTTTCTCTCCAGGAAGTTCTTTCTCTTCTCTTCTTCGGTCAGGTCCTTTTCATCTTCTGGTGTAGATTCTTCTTTCTTAACATCCTTCTTTGGCTCGGTCTTTTGCTTCTTTGCCTTTGGTTCTTCTTTGGCCTTAGCAACAGCTTTGGTGGAACCCTTCTTTCTACCTCTTTTTGATGGTGGTGGGATATCTTCTTTAGAAGGAGCAGACGATATCGTTCCGACAGAAGGGACAGATGAAGGATTGGATAGTTGTTGTTGTGGACCTTGCACATTAATTTGCTGAGGTGGTTGGAATTGTGCAGGCTGTGGTTGTTGATGATGTTGTGGAGCTTGTGTTTGTCGTTCTTGTTGAGCTTGTTGCTGTTGAGCTTGTTGTTGTGATTGGTCATTGTTGTTTGCAGCACCTAATAATGATGACAAACCTGGAGTAAAATTACCAAACCCAAGAGCACCAGGGGTATTAATACCAGGCAAGTTCAACCCGTTCAAAGAATGAGGGAAATTAGCACCACCTGGGGTCAACCCAGTTCTCAAACTGGACTCATTTGGAGTTAGCCCTGTTCTTGGGAAACCATTAGCACCCCATCCAGATGGGACATTAGGACTCAACACTAATGGTGGGAGCTTTCTACCACCTGGGGTGCGTATCTGAGGTGAGCCAGCACCGGTGTTTGGAGCACCATTCGGTTTGTCCTTTGCAAAACTCTGTTCGAATGGGTTAGGCTCCAGCTCAAAAGTGGACTTTGACTGTTGGGAGCTATTGGAGTTCGTTTGGTGGAACTGCACTGGGAGCTGGTTCTCTGTGTTCGTGTCCAGAGTGGTAGTCATCGTGGTCTTGGCTCTTTAGTGAATTATTCGGCGTGTGTGTAGCAGTAGTTGAAGCTTTTTGTTTATTTCTCGGTGGTTTTTAGTGGATCTGCCTCTATGGTGATATCAACACTAGAATCTGGTGGAAAAAAAATGCAACCAAAATAGCAACAATACACGAAAAGTGTGGTGGGGGCTGGGTGGCCGTTGGGTACTAGAGTGGATCTGTGATGGGGTCCTGGCCTGCCAAGTGGTCCAGGTCGTCTTTAGTTTCTCTCGTTTCGCTGGAGTGCTGCTCCAACGGTTATTTGTGTCAAACGGAATCTGAAGTTAAAACAGCTCTCTGATGTAATGCAACTTGTGCCCCTAAAACAGCAGGTTTTGCAGGGAAAGCAGCGGTGAAAGCGCGTGTGTGTGGCCACGTGAGTGTGGAGAGTGTGTGTCTGGGCTGTGTGTTCTTGTGGGCCGCTTTTCAGTGCTCTGGCAACAGGCCTTGTGCGTGTTTACAGCGGTTTTGGACGTGTGTTTTCGATCCTGTGCTGAGGCAAAATGTTGTAATTTTTATTTTCGTCTTTTTTTGCAAAAAGTGATGATGAAATTGTGCGACTCGGGACGAAACGCCGAAAAGGGTAATCTCCGGTGCAGGGGCTCGTAACACGCATAGCCAAGTGGCCAATTAGCTATAGAATGCACTTTTTACAGCTCTACAACGCCACTCAATACTGCTTCTATATTACGGATTGTATATACACTCACTTTCTTTTGATCGTGGAGTGCAGGTGGTGCTCCTGGATCCAGAACCCAACGACCCAAGCAACAGCCATGGTGACAAATGAGAACAACAGGGCTCTATGAGTAGCAAAGTCATAGGACTGCACAATGACCTCACGTAGCACTTCTGGAGCTCTCCATGTATAGTCTGAGGAGTTGAATGCCTTCTGGATGATCTCTGCTAGTTCCTTCTTTGTGAATGGCGAGTCCACGGCTGGTAATCTGGCCGTTAGTTGTTCTAACAAGTAACGTTGGAAAATGTAACTAGCAGCAGAGACACCCACTGTGGAACCAGTGGCTCTGAAGGCATATTGGATCGATGTAGTAGCAGCTTGTTGATCATATGGCACAGCAGCGATCAAAGCTAGCAATGTGACGGTCAAGATAGCTGCATAGCCTGCACCTGGGACAAACAAGACCAAATATTGGTACCATAACGGGGTTTCTCTGTTTTGGGCATAAATAGTAAAGACACCGACGACAGTAACGAACCCACTAACAATGTATAGACCCAGGTATTTCCCCGTTTGCTTCATGTAGAACCCAGCTGAGAATGAACCGATGGAGACACCGACAAAGTTAGAGATTGTTCTTAGACCGATCTCCGTTGGTGATAAGTGTAATGCAGAGGCCCAGAACACAGGAACGTAGAACAAATAGGTATAAACGGCCATGGCCATTAACCAATTGACCAATGATGAGGAAAGGACGGTTCTGTAAGTCAATAGCCTCACTGGGATCACAGGTTGAACAGCAATGTATAATTCGACATAACCGAACCCCAAAATTGTGACGATGGAGAAGATGATCAAGAACCAGAAACTCACACTATAAGTAATGATTTCATGACCTAAGAAGGACACTAAGACCATGAAACTCAACAATGAGGAAACCAATAATGAAGAACCTAAGAAATCAACTTGTTTCAATTTTTCACTCTTGGACCCAGCGACACCTAGACCAGCTGAACCCTTTGGCAATTCCAAGTTCTTCCAGATCAAAAACCCAGAGACAACAGCAATTGGAACCTGTGAGAAAAAAGCCCATTCCCAACCCAAGGTCTCATCGAACAAGGCACCCCAAATACCACCGATGGCTGCACCAAGCCCGAAAGCAATATTCCCCAGACCTTGATAGACACCTCTCTTTCTCAACGGCACGATATCGGAAGTAGTGATGGTACTCAGTGAGGTCAGCCCACCGCCACCAATCCCACAGATGAATCTCCCAATTGAAATCCCGACCAATGTGTGTGATAGACCGGTGATGATACAACCCAATGCGAAGCAGAAGTTGCAGAACACTAACAATGGTTTTCTCCCAAAGATGTCCGACAGTTTACCGTATAATGGCTGGAAGGAGGAGCAGGACAGCAAGTAAGAAGTAGCGATCCATGAACTCTTGGACAGGGCGTTGATATCTGACCCAATTGATGATAACAGTGTGGTGACAACTGTGGTGTCCAAAGCAGCGAGGAATGAACCGATGTATAACGATGCAATGATGATTCTGACTTTAGCAGGGTCCAGTTCTGAAGCACCCTCTTCTTCAGCGGCCTCAGGGTCAAGTTGAGCCTCAGGGTCCTGGGTAATGGCACCGTAGTTCTGACTCTGAGCCTGGGTGCTCTCATTGAGGTCGATTGTGGCATCGATGGCCGTTTCACGGGCTGCTAGACCGGAGGCACCCAATGTTGGGTCAGCGAAGGCCTTCGAGTTTGGCTCCAGTAGTGGTGAAGTAGGACCGGACATAGCTCTTCCTGTCTGGTACTATGTGAATGGGGTAGTTTGGAAGAAGCACTGATGAATCATCATCAATTTTCACTGATAACTAATTTTTATGCGGGCGGCGGAATTTAGCGATCGCGACTCTGCCTAATCAGCGGAATTAAGCCTCCGAGAGCCAATGAGCTATTGTTTAACAATGTCATCTGGCACTGGAGCTTAATACTTGAGAATCAGTGCTAAGCTGAGGACTCAGGATGGGATAAAGCGACATTTATTACTAAATAAGATGCTAATCAATGACTGTACTCGCAATCTCTTTCCTCAGGCTATATGATAACTTGTCAGACTCAAGAATGAGATCTCGTCACCATGAATAGCACTAGAACCTGAACCCTGAGAGTCTGAGACCAGAGACTCAATCGATCTTCTCCATGATATCCCAACATTCAACTACGTCATCGAAGACAAGAAGTTTATAGAGCAAATGCTGGAGCTGCTGGTCCTGGTGCCAATCAACAATGGATCTCAAACGTCGATGGAAGAGGCCTGGCCCTGACACTCCTAAAACCAGAGGCCGGTAGATCTGACACCTGTAATTACGCTCATAAAGTCTCATATAGGCCCGATCGTCCCGAGGCCATCGCCCGCTACGGCACCATTGCTGTGGCTACGAGCATCTGTAAACACCCCCTTCGACGCGAGCAAGACGGTTTTCTGCAGCAGAGCCATGGAAAGCAGTGAGCACTAAAAAGCTGAAGGGGGTTCTCGGACAACGCTGGGGCCACAATTGACAAACACAAACAACACAGGAGGGATGGAGCACAGATCAAGAACTCCTCCCAGGAGCCAGGACCGCCCAGAATACGCTCTTTCTTCGGCGGCCAATCGCAGGAGCCTTTGGCTGGTCCACGGGGCTCGATTTAATCGAAGATCTCAGGGCCAATCTGATCCTCGCCTAATGGCTCATCTCCACAGCTCAGCTCGGAATGGACCAATAAAAACGGATAAAAGACGCTGAAACAAGTCTGGAGCAGCCGTGGGACCACTCTTGCACATTCACGCTTCTCCACTGGCCAATTCACACGGCAACACTGCGTTCCTGGGACGGTTTGTTTGTTTTTGTTTTGCTTGTGAATTTTTCGTGACGTGACGCGACGCGCGTCTTGGTGCATACGAAAAACCTGAAACCGCGTTTTAAGTGCTATACGATATCCCGCAATATGGTCTCCAGATGCCAATCTGGATCGAAAAAGAGCAGTTTTGAGTGGATATTTGTACTCGGTAGTAGATCTAGCCCCTCCCTGCCTTTTTCTCGTTTCAATTGCTCTTTTTTCTCGCGTTCCTGGCTCCAAATAGTAGTATTCAATCATGCATATGGTTTCCAAGCTAAAAAAAAATCGTCTGGCTGAGGAATGATGCACCAAGGCTTCGTGTCCCCTTCGAGGCTGGCACGGGATATAAAACTTGCGAGTGATCCTCATCTTTCTATTTTTACCTACCCACTACCTTCTACAACCCATTTGACAACTACACTGAGCTTTATTGTCTCGTCCATTCCTTTGAACCCAACTCCCACAGCTGTCAAATACCAACCAACTTCTATTCGCTCCTTACGACTATAACGACCTCCTATACCCACAGAGAAACTTTTAGCCCCAAAGAAAACGAACATTCACCTTTGAAATCACCTCGATGAAATTAGCTACTTTATTACCTTTTGTTGCGTTAGCTTCAGCTTACTCTAACGTTGCACTACGTTATGATCAGTTATTGAAACGTTCCAACGAAACTTTACCTGATCTATCAACTGTCGCCGCTGCCGATGCCACTGCTGAATCCCAAGTTAAATCAACTTCTCAAATCACCACTGAGATTGCCACTTATGTTCCAACCACTGACGCTAGCGGTAACCCGACTTCAGTTCTGTCTACTTCTACCATCACCTACTTGACCACTTACACCGTCCCATCAACCACTGATGAAGACGATGATGACTCTTCCTCCACCATCACCTCATACGTCTTGACCACCATCACTCTACCGGATGGCGAATCCTCCACTGAAACCGTTTCCACTTCTGTCTCCACTGAAGGTTTGAACACACTAGCCTCCGGTCAACTATACGATGCTGCCCTAGCTTCATCCACCTCTGCTGCTGTCGCTGAAACCGCCTCTGCTTCTGCCTCAGGCTCTTCACCAGCCACTGTCACTGTCACTGAGACCGTCACTGCTTCTGATTGTGCCATCACCTCCGGTGTTTCCACCACCGTCGAGGACGTCACCTCCACAATCACTACACAGGTCACCTTCACCGGTGTCTTCACTGTCACCAACTCCAACGGTGAAGAATTCGAAGTCTCAACCTCAACTGACATTGATCAAACCATCACCTCTGTGATCCACGTCACCAAGACCGTCATCCCAACCTCAACCGTCTCTGCTTCTCCAGTCGTCACCGCTGCCGCTAACGGTACTGTCACTGCTGACTCATCCTCTTACTTCTTTGGTAACGGTACTGGTGCTGGTTTCAACCCATCTTCCGCTTACTCATCTGAAGGTGGTGCCGTTGTCAAGCGTTCTTTTATGAGACGTTTCTTCGGTTTCTGATGGAACTCTGATTGCTTTTACTTTTAACTTTGATGAATAGACATTTTTTATACATTTACGAACTTATAACACGACTCCCGTAACTTAAGCACACTCTCACAGGTTTGAATAAAAGACATCACTCAGTAGTCAGTTATTGAACCACGACAGCATGTCGGACTGCATTTCTGTTATTGTCCTAGATATTGCGGGAGTTCTTTCCATCTTAATAATATCAGCGATATTGAACAGGCAGCTCGATATAAACACAAAAGGGATCTCAAGAACAAACATTATAAGCACAATGCATTGAAGACACAACTTGAGTGCTAAGTATAAAAACAACAGCACTTGTAACCGGACAAAGAGGGACAACTTCACAGTAAACCAAACTAGCACCAGAGGATATTTCACTAGGCATATCGGAATATTTATCACCGTCCATAAGATGTGATTAATTTCCTCGCCTCTCATCAATGGTAACAAGACATATACAAAAAACATTAGCACAATTGACGCATGCTCAATGATCCTTCTGGTCACCCATGGTAGGCCGCTGTAAATATCCTTTATTCAGGTCATGAAATTTGAGAGTAAAACAAATATTCCTTCTTCTTCCTTCTGAAAGGGAACTTCTACCTGTGGATTAGCCAAATCAGTCAGCAAACTGACCAGATCAAGGTAAGGCTCCAAAAACTTGGATATCGTAGCCAATGCCAATAGGTATTTTTTGTTACTGGTCCGTGGTATCACACTTTTTAAGTACCTCATCTCTGTGGAATCGGTTTCTAATTGGGAGCTGAAAACGAGTTTTATCCAATGTAACGGCTGGAAAGAAATCACAAACTGCTGGGGTATTTGATGGAATGTAACTGTAGCACCCTTTTTCAATGCCAAGCTCTTCACAGCAGTAGTGAAGTATGCATCCTTGACCACAGTTGAATACTTATCTAACTCGTCTGACAAAATGCAAATTTCTCTTGTTTCAACTTCCTCAAGGCAATTCTGTATTTCTCTCTTTCTATAGACCCGTGTTCTCTTATCCGCAAATCCTAATGAGTTGTTGATATCCCACAGTTTGACTGAATCTCTGTTATTGATCAAGTAATCTGCATCTTTTACCCTGTTATGTAATCCGGCATCCTCCAATGCTACGGGGAATCTCTCGGTGAGCTCCAATGCATTCAATGGCTCTGTTATGAAAAATAAAGAGTCAGTGCATCTTAGAATATCCTCTCTCATTGAGTTTCTTTGGGATCCTTGGTAAACAACGATCCATATTGACAGACGACTAGAAATGATGGGTTTCAAACAAGCAATCGAGTTTAGCGCTTGAAATATCTTTATTGACTCATTTGATTCAATTGAAAACGGAACGAACTTTATGATCCTAGCAATGACTTCAGTGGGGAAAGTAGTGGTACCAGTGATTACTGGGGAATTTCTTGCTTTCTCAATAGCTCTAGTGAATGCCATTGTTGTTTTTATACAGGGTGTTAGGTGTTACGCTTGCTCAAGCTCTCAATTTTTTTAGCGATACAACCTTGATTATATGAGACGTGACTAAGCAAGAGATTATACTGAACTGAGTGTCAGACAGCCTGCTTTCCATCTACCATCAGTCTATATATATATATATCAGTGTTTACTTGTGCAGAGCTCGAGCTCAAGTACGGCGTATATATAAGCTGGGCCACTTTGTACACTTTCCATCTCCTGAGTGAGCATCATCAAAGTCTTTGTTACTAGCTTCTCAAGATTACAACATATCCTGAGATTAGCTCTTTATACTGAGGCTGCTATACTACCGAATGATATACTGATGTACGGATGCTGTACTACTAAGCCATAGGCTCGGATTGCGGGTCGAATCCAGCACTGGTCCAGGGAATCCACGCACTCACCGATGATCCGCCACTTTTCAGGAATTTTCTCGAATTGGATGTTTTAAAACTGGGTATGGGTGGTACCTGGGCTAGTTGGTTCTAATAGATGTAAACTAGTCTCACATTTGCCTCCAATAACATCGTAAAGCTGCTTTGGCTGCTTGTAGAACAGGTTCGCGGATTTTTGCACATACCAAACTTAGCTCCAATACCACCGAATACGTCCTTATTTGCTCTCACGTAATGGTTTGACCACTTTTCAGTATTATCTTTTGATGAATTATTACAAAAGAGTCCAAGGTTTAATTTTTTAGTGTTTACATCCACTGAATCCTTCTATTTAAAAAATTAATTTATATTTCAAATTATGTGAATACCCTGTACAATTTGAGTTTTTCACAACCATATCTTTAGGCTACTTTCTGATTGACTTTTTACTTGAGGGTCGGAAAACACCTAAAATTGATGGTCTAGGTGATATATTGGACTAACAAAAGCTACCTGCTCCACATAGGAAACTCAGAAATGACCATCTACTATGCTTTACAACGCTCCCGCGGCACTAAAAAGTTTCAACCCACGGGATTTGGATTTTATGAAATCGCGAAAATGGCGTAAGCGCCGGCCAAGGAACACTAGTTATATAAGTTAGCAAGAGATATCAGCGCCTTTATATATCTATAATTTATAATATTTAATATTCATGTACTACAGACGTAATATTAATGCACGTATCCGTCAAATGACTTTCAGTGCTTTGCCGCCGATCAAAGTTTTAACGAGCTGTATATCAATTGGAAGCGATAGTTTGAGGGTGAGCGCTACTAAAAAGTGACGGATTTTGACGTCGGATGCTTCCATGTAGTTATCCAGGGATCCACAGGTTGGTTTATCCGCTCCCATGTCGCCTGTTTATTAGCTGTATCATATTAATTTACATAATTTGTATCTTCAAGCACTGCTAATCAGCTTTCGTTATAGATTTTCCAAGTATCTGAATTCATCTCTTTCACCACTTCAGCCAACCCACCCGTCATTCTATCAAAGTATAAGAGACCACGATAAGAGAACAGACTGCTCGAAACCAGCACAAAAGGAAAAATCAGTACCTCAGAGCAAAAAAGACACACCACCATGGTTTCAGTAAAAAGGCACATGCATCCTATCCCTAGTTGTAGAGGGATGAATAATGCCAGTTTGATCAAGAACCACAACAGAATAAATGGGTATGTCATTAAGCACACTGGTATGTTTAGCACTCTCAAGATAACTGTGTTGAATTCACCCCTTAATAACGGTATCAAAAGCTGAAACAGAAATAAAACGAACAATGCCTGTTCGATTATCTTTCTAGTTAACCATGACATATCAAAGTATTTCTTTATCAAGAAATTCAGCCATTTAATCAAATAGTTAGCTACCGAAGTAATTAAACATTCATGTTCCTCCTGAAAAGGATCCTCAACTTGAGGGTCTCCTAAATTGGTCAAGAGTCTGACAAGATCAAAGTAGGGCCCTGATACGTTCGCAAAGTCAACTAGTGCCCGAGTATATTGAGGATTCAAAGTTTCGGGAATTATGCATCTAAGGTACCAAAGGTCTGTCGGTAGATATTCTGCCGGTAGATATTCTGCAGCCTGGCAGAGCCCAAGCTTGGCCCAGTAGAGTTTCCAATCAAACGAAAACACAAAAGGCCGAGGAATATCACCAAATATGAATGATACTCCCCTCCTTGACAGTTTTCTTATAATAATGTTCATATGAGTATCTTTAATCACAGTAGAATAATTATTTTTTTGCTCTGACAAAATGCAAACTTCTCTTGTTTCAATGTTTTCAAGACGTTGCGCAAGTGAATTCAATCCGTAATCCTTTGTTAACTTATCCCCAATTCCCAAGATATTGTTTAGGTCCCAGAGCTCGGCTGTGTCTTTATTACTAAAGATGTATTTGATTCTGTCATTTCTCAACCCTAATGGCACATTTTGACCAAATATAGACGGATACTTATCACTGAGCTCCTTTCTGTTTAGCGGTTCGGTGATGAAAAAAATAGAGTCTGTACATTTCAAGATATCTTCTCTGATATTATTCTCCTCGAAGCCTTGATGCACTATTATCCACAGTGAAAGCCGATTGATAATGATGGGCTTCAGACAGGCAATTGAGTTCAGGGTTTGGAATGTCCTAATTGACTCGTTCGACTCGATTGAGAATGGGACTTGATTTATGATTCTATCCATGATTTCAACTGGGAAAGTAGTGAAGACACTGGCAGCCGGAGCATTCCTAGCATTCTTGATAGCTGTTTTGAATGTCATTTCTGGCTCTTATACTCTTTGCAATTTCTACCTATTAAATGTGGGGCGAGTGGTCTTGATTGTTTTTTTTTTCGGTACAAACGTATAGCGATTTTGAGATCATTACATTCATCTTAAGCGTAAAGTTGAGTTGATCATTCTAAATCAAATATATAATCCTCAGAAAAGAATCTTTACACCAGTACGGGATCTCAATCCAAATACTCTCTTAAACGTTCATCCATGAGCAAGTCCAAATGGGCAAATACCCAAGTCAAATTAGTCCACCGGTAACGGAAAATCATAGTTGACATTGCGGCAGATGAGAAAGCCATACATTGCACAAAAAACCCAAAAAGTGTAAAACTGAACCCAATATAGACATGGAACCGGAAATTAGCTGTAATGGGATGAAGGCGCTCAATTTCAAAATTAATAGAAAAATCCAGAAGAAGAATGCCATTAATCTCTTTGGGAAGTAGACCAATTTGAAGAATGTTTCGCTATATTCGCCTCTTGCAACAGGTAATGCTATCTGGAATAAAAACAGTAGAATCAAGCACTGCTCCACTAACCTTTTAGCTAGCCAAGGCAACGAGGTGTATGTATCTTTGCAATCAGAAAGCAGTTCAATAAAGAATCTAAAGACATTAGACCTTGAATGACACTCGTTTTGATGGTCAAAATACTCGCCTCTCTCAGCAACATCCCCAAGATCAACCAAAAGACTCACCAGATCAAAGTATGGTTCTGAAACTCTATTGAGACTAAAGCCAATGCGTACTTTTTATCTCTCAGTGCTGGAATCACTTCTCTCAAATATGCCTGGTAGGGCCGAAGGTAGCTGCTTCAATGGAACTGATGAAGCTCAGATCGTCTTCATGATAAGATTTGGGTGGGTAACTGGCAGGGGAGGTAGGGTAAATTCTAGCCGGTCCAGGCTAGCGCTACAGAAGCCGTCGACGATGAGAAATCTCGCTAAACTTCCACAGATTGCCGGCACACTCAGATCAGAACCCATTGTTCTCGATTCGCTCTATTTACGTCCCTTTAAAGCCGACCTTTATGTATGGCGGTGTTTGCGGGTTTAACGATTTTTCGCCCTAGAAAAAAAAGTATGGGAAATCCGTTAAAATCCTAACGGTCGATAAAACCACTGCAATGGCCTCCAAAGTCCAAGATCTCACAGAGATCCTTCAAGTATAAAAGGAGTTGTCTTTCTTTGTGTCTCATCATGGATTACTCGTAATGTACCCATAGAATTATCAAGTTTTCCAATATGTCAAAAGTCTTAGTCACAGGTGCTACCGGTTTCGTTGCCAAACACGTTGTCAACCAACTATTAGAGAAAGGTTACTCTGTCATTGGTTCAGTGAGATCTCAAGCTAAAGCTGATTCTCTAGGTGCTCAATTTGCTGCCAAGTTTCAATCTCCAAAGTTGGAATTCGTCATTGTCGAAGATATCTCCCAACCAGGTGCTTTCAACCACGTCTTCGAAGCTCACACTGATATTGAATATGTTCTTCACACTGCCTCCCCATTCGCTTACAACTTCACCACTGACTATGAGGCTGGTTACTTGAGACCTGCTGTTGGTGGTACTTTGTCCATTTTGCAATCCATCCAAGACTATGCTCCTCAAGTTAAGAAAGTTGTCGTCACTTCATCATTTGCCTCAGTCTTCCACGCTGACAAGCTAGAAGATCCATCATTCATTCATGACGAACACACATGGAACCCAATTGAATGGGCCGAAGTCACCGATTCTTTCAATGGTTACTGTGCCTCCAAGAAATTGGCCGAACGTGCTGCTTGGAATTTCATCACCGTTAACAAGGTCAACTTCACACTGTCAACTGTGACTCCACCATACATCTTTGGTCCTCAATGCTTTGACTCTGATGCTAAGGGTAAATTGAACACCTCTGCTCAATACATCAAGGACTTGCTTTCTTCTGATCCAAACGACACCAAGCTGTACGAATGGCCAAACTTGGTCGTTGTCGATGTTCGTGACGTTGCTGCCTTCCACATCCTGGCCATCGAGAAGAGAGACACCGATGGTAAGAGACTGTTCCCAACCGTGGGCAGATTCACATACCAAGGTATCCTAGACATCATCAATGCCAAGTTCCCAGAGTTGAAAGGTAAGATTGCCAAAGGTGACCCAGAACATGAAAAGGAAATCATCGTCTGCGGTTACAACAACGACAGAACCAACAACGCTGTTGGTGGGTACGACTACATCACTTTAGAGAAGATGGTTGTCGACTCTGTTAGACAGATCTTGGACGCTGAGAAGTAGATTCGCAATACAAATTTTTTTGACACATTAGAGAAGATGGCTGTCGACTCTTTTAGATGTTGAGAAGTAGTCCCGGTTTTTTCGCCATCTGGAATCCCACTCTATGGTTAATTTAGTTTCTCCAAAGACCTCTTCATCCATAGAACCTCAGAACTAAAGCAGCAATTCTCAGGCAAATCCAGAGCCATTTGGAGGTCAGAGCTCTCACAGATTCTGTCAGCTTGCCATTATCAGGGGTACGGGGAAACAAGGCACAACGGTCAGGTGTCTGTTGTGTCGTGAGTGTTGAAGCTGTTCTACACAGCGCTTCAGGGACCCAGAGCGCCACTTTTGCACCGGAGTTAAAACCCAAGATAGGCCGGTATATTTTTTCCCCAGAGTTATGTGCATCGCAGATCTTCCTACAGATCTTTCACCTCCGCACCCAACGCCCCGACCCTAAAGCTTGAGCGTAGCACCATCACGAGCGTAAATTGTAATCCTCGGGACAATGTTCGCCCACTATCCAATATTATCTGTAAATATAAAGGTGGGAACTTCTCCAGAGTGTCTCAAGCCGGCGAGCCAAATCAGAGCCAAAAGGCCAATGAAGTACAGTTTACTTAGTGCAGCTGCCACTGTTGCACTGTCGTTGCAGCCAGCACTGGCCTACGTGCAAATCAGCCAGGTCAAGTTTGACGGGATCCATCCAGGGTCTAATCGTGGTGTCTTAGACAACAGCACTCCACAGTTATCTTGGGAGTTTGGCGGTGATGCAGAAAACTGGTTCCAGAAGTCGTACAGGCTGCGCGTGCAATACGGCGATCAAGCTGCTAAAACCTATAATCCCTTCAAAGATGGTAATAACACTAACATAGACTGGCCTGGTAGACCAATTAGTTCCAAAGAAGAAGTCTCCGTCTCCGTTGAGGTCACTGGTGCAGATGGTGTCGTTTCTGACTGGAGTAACTATTTTACCATCCAAGCTGGTATCCTAGACAACGGCTGGGACTACCACTTTATCTCTGAAGAGGACCCTGAAACTTATGGCAAAATCTCACCAGAAGTCCTGTACCGCTCCCCAGTGTTCAATATCACCAAAAAGGTCAAATCTGCTAAAGTTTACGCTACTGCGCTGGGCGTTTACGAGGTTGAGATCAACGGGGTTAAGATTAGTAACGACTATTTGGCTCCAGGGTGGTCAAGCTACAAACACCGTCTGCTACACCAAGTTTATGACGTCAGTGAATCATTGTCTACTGGTGAAAATGTGATTGGTGCTCGTGTTGCTGCTGGCTGGTACAGTGGTTTCTTGGGCTTTAATGGTGGACTGAAAATTACTACGGTATTGAAAAAGCTATCAGTTTAGGCCTTGAAATTATTTATGAAGACGGTACCAACTCTACAATCTCTACTGACGATTCTTGGGGTACTTCAGCTGGGCCGATTTTGACTGCTCAGTTATATGATGGTGAAACTTACGATGCATCCCAAGAGGTTTTGAACTGGTCTTCCCCTAACAACACTGACTCATGGTCTTCTGTCGCTGTTATTGACAGACCTAAGAAGATTGTTCCCCAAAGTTTTGATTACATTGAAGTGGTGGAAAAGATCAAACCAGTGAAGGTAATTACCACTCCAAAGAACAAGACTATCTTAGATTTTGGTCAGAATGCGGTTGGTGTTTTGCATATCAACAAGTTGAAAGCCCCTGAGGGGTGGAATATCACTTTGAAACATGCTGAGGTGCTAGAGGATGGTGAACTAGGTATCAGACCGTTAAGAGAAGCAAAAGCAACAGACACATACCTTTTCAAAGGTGTTGAAGATGGCGAAGAATACACTCCACGTTTCACATACCACGGTTTAAGATATGCTCAGCTTGAAGACTGGCCAGAAGAGGTCACTTTGGACACTGCTGAGCTCTTGGTACTATCTTCCAAGATTGACCCAATAACAACTTTCCAAACATCCAACGAACTTATCAACAGACTACACTTGAATGTCTTCCACAGTGCAAGAGGTAACTTTTTTTCAATCCCAACTGATTGTCCACAGAGAGATGAAAGATTAGGCTGGACTGGTGATATTGCACTGTTCTCCCCAACTGCTTTATACCTATTTGACTCTCATCCATTCCTACGTTCTTGGTTGACTGATCTGAAGTTGGAGCAAGAAGAATACGGTGGTGCTCCAGGAATTATTGTCCCTACAATCTTGAACAAAATTAAGACTTTATTCAAAAACGTTTTGACTGCTATCTGGCAAGACGCTTCAATCATTGTTCCATGGAGAATCTACGAAGCTACAAACTCCAAGGCTATTTTAGAAGCTCAGTATGAAAGTATGAACACTTGGTACGAAACAATTCCTAAGCTGGACGATGAGATTAGATGGGGTAATGTCACAATTCAACTAGGTGATTGGTTAGATCCAACTGCCCCATCAGATGCCGCACAAAAAGGTCAAACTATCCTGATCTAGTTGCTGATGCCATTTTGAACTTGGTTATTGGTCAATTATTGGAAACATCAAAGCTTTTGGGTAACGAATCCAATGTTGAGAAGTACGAAGCTTTGAAAGAACAAGCTAGAGAAGATTGGATCAATGCTTATTGGCAATCTAACGATACACTGACATCAAACTCTCAAACTGCTAACTCCCTAGCCATTGTGTTTGGTTTATTGGATGAAGACCAACAAGAAACTGCTGGTGAAAGTCTTGTTAAACTGGTTGAGAAAAACGACTACAAGATTGGCACTGGGTTTGCCGGTACACCATTCATCCTTGAAGCTCTTTACCAAACTGGTCATTCTGACGTCGCCTATGGTATGTTACTAGAAGAGCAAACCCCATCATGGTTATACCCAGTTACCATGGGTGCCACCACTGTCTGGGAAAGATGAGATAGTATGTTGCCAAACGGTACAATCAATCCTGGTACCATGACCTCATTCAACCACTATGCTCTTGGTGCTGTTGCTGACAACTAGACGAGCCAGGCTGGAAGACCTTTACTTTTGAGCCGTTTCTTGGCGGTAACATTACTCATGCCTCAGTGACACATAAGGCTCCAGCTGGTGACATTAGAGCGAATTGGTGGATCGGCGATGACGATGTCTTCAACTATAAACTAGGTGTTCCTCTAAACACTGAAGCCGATATCAATTTACCAAATGGTGAGACCTACACTGTTGGGTCCGGTAACTACTTTGGTTCAGTGAGCTTGAATGATAAAGATGAGGGATTTCTAGGAGTTAGTGGGAACGTTACAGAGCCAGTGGCTATATAGTTGACCAGTGATTATGAAGAACAGAGAATTGTTAGACTCGATATTGATTGTAGGCGCGCGCACATACAAAGGTAGCTTTGAGAACCAGTGAATTGATTGTTCAATGGAGAGCCATTTTGTTGCTGCTGTTGAGCAAGTTGTTGTTGGTTTTGAGTCTTCTGCTGTTGTAACTCAAGGGTAGCATGCTGATTGAATTGATTGGTCTTCTGCTCTTGAATGGTTTGAGGGAGGACTCGTGTAGTTGGAAGGTTCACAAATCTTTTTGAAACATTAATTCTAGGAACCCGACATCCTCCGAGACCCCTGATTATTATTCACTCATGGTGGAAAGGGAGAGGCAGCAGGTGGCTTCATTGAGAGAGAGCAAATTAACGGGGTTGGACAGAGAGAACACGCCACATACAGAGCACCAGCTTCTCTCTTTGGAAGACTTCGTGCTGGTGCCACAGGCGGGAGCGGGCGCCCAGCGCCAGCCAGCAGGGTGCCTCTGCGTACTGAGCTCTGAGCACCTTCTGTGCCCGAACCAGCGCCCGCCCAGAAATAAATATATAAACCGCCTAGCTGGCCGATAAAATTTGAAAACATGGAGTGATTCATAACTTCTAAACACACCAAGAGACCAAAGAGAACAGTTGAAATGACGGGAATCGAGGGCAGCTCCAGTGCCTATCTCTCTCACAATGAGGTCCTCAAACACACGATGCCGGCCGGCCTGAAGGGCAACAGAGCCGACGAGTTCACGGTCCAGCTGGAGTCAGAGGAAGACAAAAAGCTGTCATTTGGTGAAAAGGTCAAGGGGGCCTTCATGTTGAAACAAACAGACGGTTATGCCCTTAGAGTGCTCAAGAAATACCTCCGCTTTGTTGGTCCTGGCTTGATGATCTCTGTGGCATACATGGATCCAGGTAATTACTCCACCGCAGTCACTGCTGGTGCTTCTGCAAAATTTGCTCTATTGTTCGTCGTTATGCTATCGAACATCATCGCTATCTTCCTACAGAGTCTATGTATCAAGCTTGGATCTGTCACTGGTCTTGACTTGTCCCGTGCCTGTCGTGAATACTTGCCAAAATGGCTGAATTTGATCCTTTGGTTCTTTGCCGAGTGTGCTATCATTGCTACTGATGTTGCTGAAGTCATCGGTACTGCTATCGCTTTAAACATTCTGCTACACATCCCATTGGCTGCAGGTGTTGTGATGTCCCTGGTGGACGTCTTCTTTGTTTTGATGGCCTATAGACCGGGCTCCTCTTTGAAATTCGTCAGACTTTTCGAATACGCTGTGGCATTACTTGTGCTCGGTGTTGTCATTTGTTTCTGTGTCGAATTAGCCTACATGCCACATGTGAACGCTAGAGAGCTATTTAGAGGCTTTGCCCCTTCCAAAACGATGTTCCAGGGCTCTAACATGCAACATTCGTTGGGTATCTTGGGTGCCACTGTTATGCCTCATTCTTTGTTCTTGGGTTCAGGTTTAGTCCAACCTAGACTGCGTGAATACGATACAGAAAATGGCTATTACAAACTGAACGATGATGAAGACCAAGAAGAAGCTTACTATCAATACCGTCCAACTTCCAAAGCCATCAAATATGCCATGAAATATTCTATTGCTGAGATGGCTGTCACTTTATTCACATTTGCTTTATTTGTTAACGCTGCCATCTTGATCGTTGCTGCCGCCTCTTTATACGGCACAGAGGCCGCTGATGATGCTGATTTGTTCGCTATTTACAAATTACTAGGCCAACAAGTTGCTCCTGCTGCCGGTACAATCTTCATGCTGGCTTTGTTGTTTTCAGGCCAAAGTGCTGGTATAGTCTGTACTATTGCTGGTCAAATTGTGTCCGAAGGTCATTTGAGCTGGACAATTGCCCCATGGAAGAGAAGAATCGCCACGAGATGTATTTCAATCCTTCCATGTTTGGTGATCACGTTGAGTATTGGTAAATCGGGTCTTTCTGACGCTTTGAACGCTTCACAAGTCGTGTTATCTGTGTTATTACCTTTCTTAACTGCCCCATTGATTTATTTTACTTCAAGAAAGAGGTTTATGCGTGTTGAAGTCACCAATGAGGATATTTCAATGGTTGATTTGAATCCAGTCGAAACTGCCTCTGGCTCAAGAGAACAAGATGACATAGCTGACGTGAGACATGTTGACTATAGTAATAGCTGGGTTACCATGTTCTTCGCTGTTGGGATCTGGTTGTTCATTTCCACATTGAACATCTACATGCTAGCTAAGCTTTGAGAGTCATATCTTTATTGGTAACATTCTTTTTCATTTGCACTATAAACGGTCATTATGATTTTAATCGTCCTGTAGTGAGGGAGGTTAAATGTACCTTGGTAGTAGGTAAATAACTAGCGCACCATTACCTGCAATCAACCCCGTAATCTTCTCAGCAAAGGAGTGGAAATGCGTGCTAGTGATAAGTAGCATCCACCACCATAACCCTAGTAAGGCAATAACAGCAAATGAGCTTGATTTGACAATGAGTAGTGCCTTTCTCTGTAAGCCGTTCGCATTTTCAACCTTCTGGAAGTCTTCTCTAAGCTTTCTAAACTCATACTCTAGCAATCCAGCTTCTATCAACTCGAACCATATCATAATTGAACTGTGTACAAGTAGGAACACATGCCCACTTGGGTCATGACCACCAACCCACTGGCCCCTCAGTTTGCGACACACTAAACTGCCAATATTACCCAATGCGTGGGTTCTCACAGTGTCATACTGACAAGCACCACCTGTCCACACAAATATCTTATCCATAATTGGCAGGCCAAAGCACCACTGTGTGAAAACATACCACCATAGCGTACTGATACTGACTCGAATGGCAAATGATCTCAAATTGATCCGTTGATGGTTTCGTATCAAGAAGTAGGCCATCACCAGAACGGACCAGAACCAGCCCTTTTTGACAAACAGTTGATTGATGATGTTTCTCTTGTTGTTATAGTAGCTCACCTCGACGCTGGAATTGGTTATGTGAAGTAGCTGGCCCAGGAGCACTGTCAAAGGGTATATCGTTAGCACAGCCAGCTCAGCCGGGTGTAAACGGTACCTCTGCTGCACTGACTGGAGCCATCTCTTAACAGAGTTGGAGTGACTTGAGTAAACTTGATCTAGAGCCATTGAATACCTATGCCTAAAGGTGGCAAAGAACGAGAGTTTTGGCACAAAAATGTATTTCGTGTTAGTAAGTACTTGTGGTGTCTGGGTGTTTCTACTCACAGCCTGAATGAATTGAAAAAACTTGTGTGTATACCTAGACACGACAGATGAGTGTCTCGATTCAACGTCTAAACCGCTCAATAAGATGGAAGAACTACCGAGCCGTTGGGAAGTCGAACTAGAGTTTGTCCAGGCGTTGTCCAATTTGCAGTACTTGAACTTTCTAGCACAAAGCAAATACCTCGAAGATGAGAAATTCCTGGCGTACTTGAAGTACCTCGAGTACTGGAGAGAACCACAATACGCCAAATTCTTGGTGTATCCCAACTGTCTTCATGTGCTGAGTCTGCTGCAAAGCGAAGACTTCAGACAACAGATACTGAGAGCTGATGTTGCCGGTGTATTGATGAACGATATGGTGAACAGGTGGAAGGAGCCACAGCACACCTTTGCTGCCACTCCTCTGGGAGAAGAGAAAAAAGAGGTCTCTGCGGGAGAAGCCACCGAGGAGAAGAAGGAACTGGCCGGGGCTGCTGCTGTTTAGAGCCAGCGTTTAATGTGTTAATGACCAATTTTACGAGTTTCTGCTGTAGACCAGGTACAAACAAAGTTCAAACTGTCCCCGACCTGTCTGCCATCCGGTCTCGTGCCGATAAGAGCGTGGCTTTTTATTCGTGATTTCGCGAAATTGTTTTCGCGAAACTGTTGATATATAAAGTCCCGGCTCGGGTCGACGTTTTCTCCTGGAGAACAGCTCCTGCAGAGGAGCTACGACGCTGTTGTTTGCCATGAGCCAACCAGAGACTGCAGAGACGATTCTGGCGAAGAAGCAGGCCCGTACTTTCCTGGCGTGTGATCACTGCCGTCGCTCAAAGTTGAGATGCAATGCAGGCCCAGTACCTGAAGGAAAGTGCCAACGTTGTACCAGACAGAACTTAGACTGTATCTATACTCCAAAGCCCTCACAACTCAAGAAGAAAGCCAGACTGGACTCCAAGGGATCTCCAGAAACCCACGATGTTCCTGAGTATCTCCAGGGCACTATCCACAACTACAACCACGAGTTTAGAACCCGTTGTCCCCACCAACTGGACCCTCTGATCCTGCCGTCCAAGGCCCTCCTTGTTGAGATTCTGGAAGAGTTCTTCAATAACCAGTACCACACCATCTTTAATTTCATTCACAGAGAATCGTATATCAGCTGGGTCAAGTCTGACGTGTTTGGTAGACAGTTCTTCAACTATGATGATCCTAACGATGTTCCTGAGTTCACTCCTTGTACACTATTGGCCATACTAGCTCTATGTGCGAGACACAATCCTCATTTGATCAAGATGTATGGTGGGTTCAACCAGGATTTCAAACCAGAAAATTACAAACCAAGTCTGACCAACACTGAGATCAAACCAGAGTCAGCCTCCAATGCTTCACGTTACTTCGCCTACTACTCAAGACTGCTGCTTAAGGATGTCTTTGATACCCCATCAATTCAACGTGTCCAATCATTGACTATTCTTTCTGCCCATGAATGGACTGAAGGAAACTCCGCTAGATCGTATCTTTACATTGGTATCGCTGCTCGTATGGGGTCCATCTTAGGGTTATGCTGCAAGAATGGTACTTGTTACACTGACGAAACAATCCAATACAGAGATGCTAGACACCGATTCATAAGTTTAGAATCCAAGAGAAGAACAATCTGGTCAGTTTACATGATGGATCGTTGCAACTCAAGTGGGAGAAACAGATCACATGCTATCAAGATTGAAGACATTGAGATCTCTTTGCCTTGCCCAGAAGAGAATTTTGAACATGGTGTTGATATCGAATACCCAGGATATGTGGACTGTTTTACCATCTTGGATAAGTTGACAACATTAGACTTCACAATCATAGCATATGAACTTTGGTCCAAGATTGCTAAATGGGTTGGTGAAACAGGGTCTTTAAAAGAAACAAGAAGTCCCAGTGATCCAGAATCGATCTTCAATAGGCTATACAATGATTTGAATTTGTTGAAAGAAAAATTGCCAACATCAGCACAACTGAATAACATCAATGTGCATCTCACATCTTCAAACTTGAATTTTGGGTATCTTCACCAATTGTTGTTCCTATGTGGGATCTTTCTGAATAGAGAGTATTTCTATTACAACTCAAACATTTCCAAGAATGAACATGTCACATACACCAAGGCCCTTATTCAGGATCTAAAAAACTCCACAAACTTGATCACCACCTTGCATTCCTTCAACCAGTTCTGCATCACACCGTTCACCTCCTTTGAACTGTTTACAAACTCCGTGACATTACTGTCTGTTTCATCCGTGCTTCACGACTCTGCTTTGAAGAACCTAGGTCTGGTAAATTTGAACTACTTGAAGAAATATTCCAATCAAGATCAACTAACTCAAAGGTGGTACACTATTGCAACACAGCTAAAGAATTACTTAGAGACTTCATCCAATGGATTTAATGAGAAGCTAAAGAAGTCATCGAAATTGAACAACTTGCTGAACGACTATGGTGAATCTGAAGTTCCAGAGAGATTGAGTATTAATATTCCACAGCAGACGAAGAAGATGGATTTGAACGACATTTTGAATTCAGAGTCCAGCGAGAGAACACCTACACCAAGCTCAGGATCCCGTTTAGATTCGATCTCAGAGAGTTCCAGCTCACAAAGTGTTCAGAGTGGCCAGAGTCCAAACTCTTCAATCTCATCCACATCGGACCAGTTGAATCTGTTTGATGATACCGATATTGACAAATATTTCAAACACTGGGATAAGATCATTCCCAAGTGGAACGATGTCTTTATTGAAAACAGCTCGATCGATCAATTGAATAGTTACATTTGATGATATCATGGGCACTAATAGTTTAATGTCTTATGTTTAATGAAAGATTACAGGGAGTTATAGTTTGCAAAATGCGACGTTGTTATTGAAGTCTTGGTAATCAAATCCAGTGCTTCATGTAAGTGTGGTACGTAAAAGCGAAGTAGTAGTCTGGTCTATCGAGCTGGCTCAAGGCGATCTTGGCTCCTTAAGCTGTAGATTAAGCGCTTATTGTGGTTTCATTCTGCATTCAAGAGTATTGAACTAATCATTAATAACAATGGAAATGTCTAGTCGTTAAGAGTGATGGATTACTATCTACGACAGGGTACGGGTTTGAGCTAAGAGCATCTTGCCAATGTTTCGCGCCGCTCTAGTTATTAATCGCTTAGTTCCTCCGCTATAAAAGACTTGAAACGCCAAAAAATGAAAATGCTGGGTAAATTGAGGCCTGTGAATCACCACTAAACATCCAAATTGGCATATAAAGCCAAATTGGAGGCAGGGCGGCGTTTTTTGGTATTTTTTCAAGCGGCAGCTCTAATGTGGGTGCTACATTGAGCCTTTAAGCGGTTGTATAGTGTAGTGGTTATCACCTTCGGTTTTGATCCGGATAACCCCGGTTCGAATCCGGGTACGACCTTTTTTTGGAAATTTGGGCCGAAATTTGGTAGGGGCACATCGTGCTCAATTTCTGCTTAATGCTAACAGTGAATAATGCTTTAGCTGAGCAAAGAGAAAGAGTTAGAAGGAAGATTAGGGATCACAGCGCTACAAGTCCTAGCAAAACAGAAGTCTGGAAAGCAATTACAGCGCAACTTATAAAGTTTCGAAAGATTGAAAGAGTGCACCGATTAGTTTCGCGGAAATCAAACGCGTCTTTTGCGTTATATTTTTGTTTAATTTACGCGTAGCTACAGTCTGAGGCAACCAAAGTACAAAGCTCAAAGCGATTTGCCACCTGAGAATGACCACAGAGACCGCCCCAGAGGCTGCCCGTCGCTCGAGAAGAATCCAAGAGCTGAAGTCTTCCCAGCCAGTCGACTATGACGATGACATTGATAACGAAGACTATGAGAGCGTTAATGAGGAAACTCCTCGTAAGAGAAAATCCAAACAGTCAAAGGGTACCAAGAAGGTGAAGAGTGCTGACAAGGAGAAGACATACACCGAACTACGCGATGCTTTTGAGGACCACTATCTATTTCAAGCTTTGAACGACTCAGAGACTTCAATCACAGAGCTTGCCACAGAATGGGTTGATCAGTATGAAAAGCATAGAGATTTGGCCAAGAAGGACATCATCAATCTGGTGCTCAATGCCGTTGGCTGTTTTACCACTATTGAGAAACACGACGTTGCCAACAATGAAAGTGCCTCTGACACAGCTGGTGAAATTCAAACTTTCTTCAAACGCCAAAAGGTGCATGAGTTCTATTTGGTCTCCAAGAAAAACGAATACAAACATTTGAAGAAGAACTACCTGAATTTTGTTACCCAGATCATTACAATCTCTGATGAGAAAGGCTTGCTGTACAAGAATATTGTTCTAGAAGAAGATGAGGAGGAAGAGGCGGAAACTGAAGAAGGTAATGTTATGGAAGACTTGTTGATCTGGTTCTCTGCATTTTCAGTTTCTTCAGTCAGAGCTTTGAGATTTATTGCAACTATCTCATTATTCACCATCCAAACCACCCTATGTAAGATTGCCAAAAAGAATAGCACATCATTGGAGAACTTCAAACTGCAGCTTGAGAAGGAAGAAGCTAAGAAGCAAACAGCTGCCATCAAGAAAAGAGTCGATGCTATCAACAACAATATCACTGATTTCACCAAACAAGGCGACATCATCTCCTCTTTCATCACCGATATTGTTAACACTACCTTCATCCACCGTTTCAAAGATTCAGACCATTTAATCAGAGCTGAGGCAATGACATCGTTAGGGGAATGGATGGATATCTACCCAGAGGCCTTTTTCAAAGTCACATATTTGAAGTACCTAGGTTGGGTCTTATCAGATGCTAACTCATCCGTGAGATTACAAGTTGTGAAGACACTAGTGAAATTGCTAAAACACAATGGTTCCAACATGACCGGTTTAAGACAGTTCTTTGAGAGATTCAAAACCAGAATCATTGAAATTGCCTTCTACGACGTTGATCACAATGTGAAGACCAATTCTCTACAGCTATTGAATGAAATTAACAAAATTGGCTACCTTGAAGACGAAGAAATTTCCAAGATCACATCATTGATCTTCCAAGTTCACGACAAGAGATCTCTACCTTTGATTGCTGGGTTCATTCAACAAGTTGAGAACGACAAGACTCAGGAAGTTGTTGATTCTCTAAAGGCTAGTATTGCAAAAGAAAATGATTTGCCTATTGATGCTACTGAATTGATCAAAATCCACACATTAATTGAAATCTTAGAAGAAGCTAAATCGATTTCAAACAAGGCTGATAATTCATTGGCTGATATCTCCAAGGTGTTATTTGGTCTACCAAGCTATAAATCTACTCATGAAGACCTGATAAACTACTTCTTGCTCGACACAAGTTCTGTTAAGAAGGTTGATAAGAAGCTGTTGAAAGCTATTGAGTTGAATGATTCACAAAGTTCTATTTTGTTTGAGATAATCCATGGTGCTCTAGCGAAGCTGAAAGAGGATGATATTGAGAAGCAGAAAAAGCTAAGAACCACCAATGACGAAGAATCAAACGTTGAAGGCATTTTGAAGTATCTACTGGCCATTTTGAAGAAGACCGAAACCAACGAAGCCCAATTCTCCACATTCATTAAGATTTTCCAACAGTTCCCACTACAATACTTTGAGAACAGCGATGAGGTCGAAATCTTCAAGCAAATCCACACCATCTTTATCAAATTCTTCAAGAACAATACCATCACTGATTTGAAATCAGAATACCTGACCTTGTTGAACTCTTTGAAGAACACCACAGAATCCTCAGTTTTGGATGAATTGAACGCTTCTTACAAAAGTATCATTTCAGAACTAACCATCGAATTTGGCAATTACATCAAAGACGATGACTTTGACCCTCTATCTCCAAATTGGACTCAAATTTATGAAGATTACACATTCAAGTTGTTGGTGTTGGGTGTCTTCTATGACATCACTGAATTTGAGAAGAACTATGAAGACATCAAGGGTAAGATCCTAATGACGTTACAAGATTCTGAGATCACTGAAGATGATACTAGCAAGGCTTCCTCTGTCTTCAAAATCTTTTTGTCCATTGTTTCTTGGAAGACTAATCAATTGTTCACGACCACTAATTCGTTGGATGTTGAAAAGGAATTGTCAATTGTTCCGAAATTCCTAGAAGACTTATCAGATTTGATCAATGAAGATGGTCTGTTGCTATCGCTTCGCAGTGAGATTTCCATTGTCTACGTTGATCTGATAATCATCCTTTCAAACTTCTTCAAGGCTTACGAAGAATCAGAAAAGACGAACTTGGCTAACGTCAATAGGTTCAGAGAATTGGAACTTTCATCACTTGAACTTTCCCAATCCATTAAGGACTCCTTGCTGAACATCTTCTTGTCCAAAGAAGCTATCTTTGCTAACTTGTCTAATGTGGATCTAGAAAGAGAAGACGATGAAGATGTGAATTTCAACTCTTTGAGACCAGAAAGTGAGGATGATAACTCCGAATGGGAAGCTGAGAAATCATTGGCTGTGTTCACTACCAAACTTCTAAGCTTGAAGAAGCTGGAGCTATTACAAGATGATGATAGGCTCATCAATAGAGTTAAATTGAATGAAAAAGAGCTAGGTGAACTATTCCAGAGTATTGTTGATGAAGAGGATCAAGACGAAGAGGAAGAGGAGATCGTGGAATCATTAGTCCCAGAGGCTAAAGAATCCCAACCTGACCCTATTGAGGATGATAATGATGTGCCTGTTATTGCCATGGAAGATTGATGAACGAATTTGGTTTCATCTCCATACACTAGTTAATGCTATGTCTGTTACGTAATTCCACTTTGTAAGTTGTGACTCTGAAACACTCCGAATAGCCTCAAAACTAAGAGGACAACTGAAACACAATCGGCCCAATTAGGCACTCTACCAGCGCTCATAGATTAGATCGGCTCTTTCATGTTTGCACTTTAGCGAAGCGTTATAAAATATTTCCTAATCGGGACGGGACAATAGAATGAGATGAGGTTTGTTTTAAGATGCGTCGAAAAAAAAAACAATCGACACCTGCACGTTATGAACACACCTGGGACGCCCCAAGATACACCATAACACAAGTAGACGGGCACTGGTCATGCTATACTCTGACGCTAGAATCTAGGGCTTCCAGCCACCTTGTCCAGGTTTTCGATGCTCCATATTTTACACATAACCGCAGCTAATAATGTTTAGTGACAGGTCCGGGAAAAAAGATCTTGAAACGCAGCGTTGTCCTTCTTTCCATGCATGAATTCACCGTTTCTAATCCATTGTGCTTTCCCAATCGAGTAAGTGGTTTACCATCGGACTTGGAACTGAACATGACGAGATATATAAGCACCGCCATGTCTTTCCTATGGTTTGTTCTTTCTTCAAACACTTCCTAAACACACACAACATCATAGTCGATATGCTTTTGATTGATACTGCTGTCTTCTTATCCACTTTGCTGGCTACTGTTAACGCTGGTGTTGTCAAATATGATCTGATAAACAAGCGTGATACTACTAAATACGTTCAGTCTGTTTCTGACGGATTTGCTGCTACAATCCAAATTGGTAGTCCTCCTCAAGATGTTCAAGTTGCTTTCGATACAGGTTCTTTTAACTTTGTCGTTTTTGCTGAGAATGTCACATGCGATGGAGCATCTTGTCCCGGCACCTTCAATGCCTCTAGCTCCTCCACTGCTAGAATCACAAACCAAACATTCGGGTTCCAATTTACAGATGGTGATTTGGTCCAGGGTGATGTTATTTATGATACGGTTGATATCGGCAACCTGGGTGTTCCTGACGTTTCAATTGGCTATTCATACACAGGTACGTCTGATGGCTACGCTGTCATTGGCTTAGCTGATAGTGATTCACAGAAGAGTACACTTTTGAAGAGTTTAGTAAAGGCTGGTGCTATCACAAGAAAAGCCTTCTCAACTTACACTAATCCTTCTGGTGAGGGTGCTATTGTGCTTGGTGGTGTTGACAGTGCTAAGTATGCCTCCCTGGGTACGGTTCCATTTTCCACCAATGATCAAGATGTTCCATATGCTGTTGAAGTTTCAGCTATCACCACCTCATGCGGCCCTGTGACTTCCCAAAAGTTCACTGCTAATCTAGACACTGGATCTGATGCTAATACAGTCCCTGATGAGATATTCCATGAGATTCACCAAAGCTTTAATGGTAAAATTTCAAGCGAAGACATCTCTGACTTACCAAACCCTGAAAGTTATGTGTTCAAGTGTAAAGATGCTCATCCATTACAAGTTGACTTCTCAGGAATTAAGGTGGAAATTCCAGAACAAAATTTCCTTCTCCCATTGACCTCAAATGGCAACATTCTATTGGATGACGACAAGGACCAATTATGTTCTACAATGATTTTCAGTGACATTAACAATGGTACATATGCTCTTGGGTACCACTTTCTAAAAGGGCTTTACATTGTTTGGGACTACGAAGGTAAGACCATCTCTTTGGCTAATACAGTTGATACAACAGAAGAGAACATCGTGGAATTAACAGATTCAATCATTCCAAAAGCTGTTGCTGCTCCTGGGTTTTCGGGTGCTGTTAGTACTCCCGCTACTGCTGCTGAAACCACCACCCTGACAGCTGAATCTATTGGTTACGAATTCTTGACAAGTTCCATTGCTGAAGCTGCCTGTACTTTGGCTGCTGAGAGCTCTTCATCTTCTTCCGCTGCTCCTTCCTTGGGTTTCAGCTCTAGCTCATTTGCTTCTAAGCTTGTCATCAGTACGGGTGAAGATGGTATCATCACCAGACATCAATCAACTACTGTTACTTCCACATCTGGTACCTGTTTAGAGTGTGTCACCTCCAGCTCAAGCTTCAGCTCTTCTTCCACATCAACTTCCACTATTCACAGATCTGCAACCACCACAGTGACATCATTTACCTGCTTGTCTTGTACTACCAGCTTCCCTTCAAGCTCTTCTTCAGCTACACCATCCTCATCATCAACCACTACCTTGGCTCCAGATAGCTCAATCAGTACCTCCTCAAGCTCAGCTCAATCATCTTCCTTTTCAACCACCACCTCCTCGAGATCAACAACTGTTACTACGACCTCCTTCACTTGCTTGAGTTGTTCTACTAGCTTTCCACCAAGCTCATCTTCAACTTCAACCACCTCTTCATCTTCATCAGCTTCTGTCTCAAGCTCTTCCCTTATCACCACCATTGATGCATCGAGCTCGGTGTCAACTCTATCTTCATCTTCGAGCCTAAGTTCTTCAACAGTCTCATCCTCCACCTCTTCAAGTGTTTCTTCTTCCAGATCCACTCCTCTGGCTTCATCATCCGTTAGTATCTCAAGCTCCGAAGTCACATCATCTGCTCCACTCCCAACAACCTCAACTGAAACAGACTTCTCATCTTCAACTCTGACATTAACCGTCACTTCTTGCTCAGATCACAGCTGTTCCGTCTTCACTTCTTCAGTTATTACTTCAAGCGTCTTGTCTTCATCTCCAAGCTCTTCAGATTCTTCTACCGAAACGCCTATAAGCTCAGCGTTTACTAGTGCTGTTTCCTCAGAACCTGTTTCTTCCTCATTCACCACTATTGCACCAGTTGATTCTACCTGTTACTCGTCCATCGAATTATCATCATCTTCTGGAACATCCTTCCTTTCAACATCCTCAGAATCTTCTTCAGTTCCTGTCTCCTCAGAATCCTCCTCTGCTCCAGTTCCAGAATCGTCAGGTCCATCTACTACAACCAGTTCTACAGTAGCTTCCACTACCCTATTATCTTCCACTACCGAAGCAACTTATTCAACTTCTGGCATCACCTCTCCTACTCCATCTTCAACCACTGTCACCACAATCTTCACCGTGATCACTGACTCCTCCACCAACATCATCACCAGTACTACGGTTGTCCCTTGCACTCCAAGTGGCTCCAGCTTTACCACATCAACTACCGAAGCAACTGAAACAACAGAAACTGCAGGTACTGAGATGACCCAAGAAACTGCTTCCTTCAGTAGCATTACTGAGACAACTGCCACCGAGACTAGTTCTTCCACTTTAGAATCCAGTGAATCAGTTCCAACTACCTCAAACTCCTCTGATTTGAGTACCACTGAAGTTGAACCAACTGCATCTGATTCCACAGAAACCCAAACATCAAAGTTGACAATCACACAAACTACTTCGCCAGTGACCACTGAATTCACCACCCCAGCAATCTCCACCAGTGTGGAAACTTCCAGTACAGTAGCCACTGTTTCAACTTTTGAGGGCTCAGGTAATTTATTGGGGGCCTCATTATTCCTAGCCATTGTTCCATTCCTGTTATAGATTACCTTGACCTAACTGTATAATACATAATACTTATTGATAAAGTTCAATATTAATGTTAGGAGGATGCTGTAGATCTGGCTATTCTTGAAGAGCCTGCACAGAGTTTTCGGAAATTTCGGAAATTTCGGAGATCTTCGGAGATAAATTCTACACATCAGAAAATCAAAACCCAGCGGCTAATTTCCTTTCTTTTCTTCTTCTTTTACCAAAGAGGTGGCAACAAGATCAGACGGAAGTTTACATCACGCAGAGATTCCAAGACAAGAACAATGGCCAAATCTAAGAAAGAAGCACAGAAGCCAACTTCTTCTGCCTCAAACGACCACAGCATCGTCACCGCCACCAGCAATGACACCAATGTGATGCTTGAAAATGGCACTGCTCTGACAAACAGTCCTGTCACAAGTCCAATTGTCACCAGAGTCGGCGACACGAAGGTTCAAAACGATGCTTCCAAGGTTCATGAGTCTTTGCAAGGTAAATTCGAAGAGACATTGGCCAACAAGTCCGAAGAGTTGATCTCCATCATGAAGGAGTTGTCAAACAGTGTTCAAGCCAAAGGTTGGGAACCGGAAGAAGCTGAATTGTATGACAAAGATGGGAAGCTAAACTGGAAGGTGTTGATTGAGATGTCTGAGAGAATCTTCAATGAGTACTCCACGAACATGGAACAGATCACCAAAGAATTTGATGAATTCAATAAGGTTAGCAGATACCTCGAGTTGTGCATCGGTTGAAGACTTGAACTAACAATTCACAGGATTTCCTTATCTGGCAAGAATCTGCTTACATTATGGACAGCGAGAAGGTTTCAAAGAGACTTGGTTCTCAGGAGAATTGGATCCAACAGAAGGAAGAATACTTGAAGTTCAAGAGAACCGAGCTATCAAACTCAGCTAAGTTGATTGATGATACCTTGAAGCTGTTGGGTGGTAACAACGACCGTGAGTAGAGCTGAGCGGTGAATATTGATCACACGAGATGACAAGTAATTCAAACAAGGTTCCCAAATTAAACATCTATCCCATATCGAATTAAGGGGTTTAAAGTCTTAGAGAGAACGGAAACAAACTGAAAATGAGCCAACAAGCTTTTGATATAGAGGCTAACCAATTTTATACGGTCGCCAGTGTACCGTAACAGTTGACCAGCTCCATCTGGATTCTGTCCACGCTGGAGTCTTTATTATTCACTTTTCAAGCGTACATGTAGTAAACCGCTGGGTTATGCCCCACGGGATCCCCAGCCTAGTCCCTAGCGCTAGTCCCTAGTCCTAGCTAGTGTGCGTAACGATTTCCCGAAATCTGGAAAAATTTAGGCCATGCACAAGTTATCGAATTGTGTCAAACTGGTGAGCAAAATGCTGAGACAAACAAGGGTTCTTTTGAAAGCGGCATCGAAGACAGGCAAAAGCAGCAAACCCAATTTCCTGATAGTGTCCTCGATTGGTAACCCAGAGGCCCAATACGGAGAAACGAGGCACAATGCCGGTCATATAGTGAACAATCTTCTAAAACACAATAACTATCAATCCCACAATTCCATAGCTGATCTCCAGGTTGCCAGGTCAAAAGTGTTTCCCAATGTGGTACATGTGAAGAGCGAGAGCTACATGAACGTCTCCGGTGAGCCCATTGTGAAGTCATGGGCGTTCTTTGCCAAACAATTGCAGGAACAGTACAACTTGGTGTACCTTGTGCTACACGACGAGCTTTCAAAGAAGAACGGGGACTACCAGCTGAGGTTTGGAGGCAACGAACTAAGTGCCAGGGGCCACAACGGCCTGAAGAGCATTGCCAAGTGGAACAAGCAGAACGTGGACTTCTTCAGGCTGGGTGTTGGGATCTCGAGACCGGAGAGCAGAGAGCCCTCGGTCGTGGCCAACTATGTTCTGGGAAGGTTCTCCGAAGCCGAGTTCAACCAGCTCGCATTCGAGGTGCTGCCGAAGGTGGAGGCCGTTGTCGAGGAGATTGCCACTGGTGTCAGCAAGTAGATAGCACAGCATACAGAGCATACAGAGCATACAGAGCGTACCACACAGATTTCCTGTAGAACTGTAAGGACTTTACATTTCACCATCTTGGCTCAGGCGCTTGTCGGGGCAGCGTAAATTCCGAAGCCAAAGAAATAAAATTGACGGAACAGCCTTGTTTACACTTCCTACTAAACCCAGCCCTCAGCCCTTCCCGACCCACAGCCGCTGCTTCTACACAAAGGCGCCGCCCACTGAGCTCTTCCCTCCCACCTGTGACACCACTCGTCTCCCACAGACCTTAATTGCTAATCTTCAGTCCTCCTTCACGGATACTTATTAATAAGGGTGCAGGGTAGCAAAAGAGCCATGACGTTGGAAGAAAAGCTCCAAAACCTCTTCCACAAGCCCAAGAAACTGGTACCTAGAACGGTCTTTTTCAACCAGGATCTTCCTTCCAGCCTGATTGACCACAAGACACACAGGCCAACCCAGGACTTTGACAAGAATGAAATCAGAACAACAAAGTACACACCTTTCTCCTTCATTCCTAAGAACTTGTTCTTCCAGTTCCAGAATGTGGCCAACATCTACTTCTTATTCGTGGTCATCCTTGGTGCCTTCCAAATCTTTGGTGTTGAGAACCCAGGTTTATCCGCTGTGCCATTGATTGTTATTGTTGTTCTTACAGCCATCAAGGATGCATTCGAAGACTCCAGAAGAACCATCAGTGATTTGGAACTTAACAACAACCCAGTGTCTATCTTGAAAGGTATCCAGAATGCCAATGTCGATGAGACCAACGTCACCTGGAAGTCCAAATTCAACAACTTCAACTCCACACTATTTGTCAAGATGGTAAAATACTCAGCTGGGTTGTTTGGTAAGAAAGACAAAGTGCTTGCGAATGTTGAAGCTCCTCACAAACACTCCTTCGAAACAATCAGAAGTGATGCTAGAATGAGTGGCGAATTTGAAGGTAACGATCTTCCAAATGACATTATGCAAAGAATACAAACAAATGCAACCACAGCAACGCAAAAGAACAAGCCCACTAAGTTCAGCAAATTGGCTTGGAAAGATGTCAAGGTTGGTGATATTGTCCGTATTCACAATAACGAGGAAGCTCCTGCTGATTTGATTATCCTATCCACATCTGATGTCGATAACAAGGTGTTCATTGAAACCAAGAATTTGGATGGTGAAACTAATTTGAAATCAAGAAAGGGTTTGAACTTGACTCATGATATCAAGCGTTCTAGAGACTTTGTCAATTTGAAACTGAAGGTGAAATCTGAAGCCCCAAATCCAAACATGTATACCTACAAAGGTTCTGTTATCCTTGGTGATTCCAACACTGATAGTGAAGATTCCGAGTCTGAAGACATTGAGCCATTGAACATTGAAAACTTGATTCTAAGAGGTTCCACTGTGAGAAACACCAAGTGGGTTCTTGGTTTAGTCCTTTTCACTGGTCATGAAAGTAAAATCATGCTAAACTCAGGTGTCACTCCATCAAAGAAATCCAGAATTTCCAAAGAATTGAACTTATCTGTCATTATCAACTTTTTGATCTTGTTCATTTTGTGTTTTGTTTCAGGTCTACTCAATGGGCTGTTCTATGATAAGAAGAACACTTCTTTCAAGAGCTTCGAATACAAAGCCTACGGTTCTACTCCTGCCATCAACGGTGTCATCACTTTCTTCGTCTCCATGAACATTTATCAAGCGTTGGTTCCTATCTCATTATACATCACGGTTGAAATCATCAAGTCATTACAGGCATACTTCATTTATTCTGATGTGGAGATGTACTCTGAAGAACTAGACTATCCATGCACGCCCAAATCCTGGAACATTTCTGATGATCTTGGTCAAATTGAATACATCTTCAGTGATAAGACTGGTACTTTGACACAAAACGTTATGCAATTCAAGAAGGCTACCATTGGTGGTAAAAGCTATGGTCTAGCATATACAGAAGCACAAGCTGGTATGGATAAGAGAAAAGGTGTTGATACCGATGCTGAACAGAAACATTGGGAAGATGTCATTACTAGAGATAAGCAAGATATGATAGATGAACTTTCCTCACTTCCTGAAAACCCACAATTTGATGCTGACGATTTGACATTCATCTCAAGTGAGTACGTTAAAGACCTAAAGAATGGTGGTGATCAAGCTTCTAAGAATTACAACTTCATGTTATGTCTTGCCCTTTGTCATACTGTTTTGACTGAAGAATCTAAAGAGAAAGAAGGTAAGCTTGACTTTAAAGCCGAATCACCAGACGAAGCTGCCTTGGTTGGTGCTGCCAATGATGTTGGTTTCACATTTTTGAAGAGAACCAGAAACGGTGGGTTAGTCTTGATTCATGGTGAAGAAAAGGAATTTGAAGTGTTGAAGGTCCTGGCTTTTAACTCCACCAGAAAGAGAATGAGTGTCATTGTTAAGATTGATGGCGAGATCAAAATTATCTCCAAAGGTGCTGATACTGTGATCTTTGCTAGATTGGACCCACAAAAGAATGACAGAGCCTTTTTGAATGAAACTGCCAAACATCTGGAAGAATACGCCAGTGAAGGTTTAAGAACTCTGTGCATTGCTGGTCGTACTGTCGGTCAATCTGAATTTGACAATTGGGTTCAAAAGTATGACAATGCCGCTGCTGCCCTGGAAGACAGAGATGCCAAGATTGAAGAAGCTTCTAACATCATGGAGAAGAACTTTGAACTGTATGGTGGTACTGCTATTGAGGATCGTTTACAAGTTGGTGTTCCTGCCTCTATTGAAAAGCTGGGCAAAGCTGGTTTGAAACTGTGGGTTCTGACAGGTGACAAGATTGAAACTGCTATTAACATTGGGTTCTCATGTAACTTGTTGGGTAACGATATGTCTTTGCTGGTTCTAAGATCAGAGACTTCAGATGATGACGGTGAAAGTGAGGAAAAGGAAAAACTTGATCCAAAGGCCGAGTTGGACTCTAAACTATCTGAATACTTGGCAAACTTCAACATGGTTGGTTCATTAGCTGAGTTGAAAGAAGCTAAAGCTGACCATTCCATTCCAACTGCCAACTACGCTGTCATTGTTGATGGTGTTTCATTAACCACTGTTTTTGAAGATGAAGATCTAAAGAGAAAGTTCTTGCTGCTGTGTAAGCAGTGCAAATCTGTGTTATGTTGCAGAGTTTCCCCAGCTCAAAAAGCTTCTGTTGTCAAACTGGTTAAAGATTCACTAGAAGTTATGACTTTATCTATTGGTGATGGTGCTAATGATGTTGCTATGATCCAGACTGCCAATGTTGGTGTTGGTATCGTTGGTGAAGAAGGTAGACAAGCTGCTATGTCATCAGATTATGCAATTGGTCAATTCAGATTCTTGGAAAGATTGATTTTGGTGCACGGTAGATGGGATTACAAGAGATTGGCTGAAGTTATTCCTCTGTTTTTCTACAAGAACGTCAATTTCACGTTGACTTTGTTCTGGTTTGGTATTTTCAACAACTTTGATGGCTCTTACTTGCTACAATTCACCATTATCATGTTGTATAACTTGGCTTTCACTTCCTTACCTGTTATCTTCCTTGGTGTCTTAGATCAAGATGTTTCTGCTGAAGTTTCATTGAAGGTTCCTCAGTTATACAAAACCGGTATCTTAAGACAAGAATGGTCTCAGTACAAATTCTTGTGGTATATGGCAGATGGTCTTTACCAATCAGTGGTTGCTTTCTTCTTCCCTTGGTTGATCTTCCGTACCGGTGTTATTGCTTCTTACAACGGGTTGAGTATTGATCATAGATTCTGGATTGGTGTCTTTGTGACCCATATTTCAGTGACATCTTCAGATATCTATACATTGCTCAGACAACAGAGATGGGATTGGTTAACGTTATTGGTTGATACCTTGTCTATCTTGGTTGTGTTCTTTTGGATTGGTGTCTACTCTGCTTCCACATATTCATCTGAATTCTACAAAGCTGCTCCACAAGTTTACGGACAAGCTTCCTTCTGGACTTGTTTCTTTGCTGGTGTTTTGATCTCAGTGTTCCCAAGATTCATCTACAGTACACTAAAGACTATTTACAGCCCAAGAGACATTGATATCATCAGAGAATGTGTTGCTAGAGGTGATTTTGATCCAAAGAGCAATGGTGAACATGCCTGGAGTGACCAAGAGAAGGCCGAGGTTTCATCATCACAAGAATCCTCAAGACGCCAAATGACCTCTCTAGACAGAGTCCGTTCCACTCATGAAGTTCCTGGTTTGACACAAGCGGAGTCCCTTGTGAGAACTTTCACCCATGCATCCTCGATTCGTCATTAGACTACAGTACCTACAGTACACTTTTTGATTTTTTGTTGCTTTTGTGTTTGGTTTGTGCCCCTGTTATATTCCTTTAACTTGTTGATAATAGATTTGACTCCTAACGAAATCTGTAGATCTGATCCATTGTCTCCGAAGTTTCGAAGATTCGCTCTTCGCTTGTTCTGTGCGCCGTTTTTGATTGTGGAGAGATGTTTGGTGTCTTTGGTTGCAAGTACTAAAATAGCCTATTTGCGCCCCAGCTTTTTCGTCCGCCTGTGCGCCTACCATATTTTAGCGAGACTTCTCCCCAGAAAATTTTAGTTTTTCCGCCCGCAAAAATTCACAATGGGCCCAGGCGCCGTTATTTTTTGCGCTCGGGGAAAAAGCGTAACCGCGTTTGGTATAAAACCACCGATTTCCCCAGAATTTGGAAGAACTTTGGCTGTTCGCTCCCCAAGAACAATCAATTGACCCTTAAAATCATTCAAAATGGCCAAAGAATTCGAAGTCGAACAACCTGTCCACGCTGCCCTGGAAGGCCTGGTCCTTTCCAACCCTTCACTGGCCCACATCAAGGAAGAGAAGATCGTCTACAGAAAGCAAGACTCTGACAAGATCGCCTTGATCTCAGGTGGTGGTGCCGGTCACGAACCTACCCACGCTGGTTTCGTTGGGAAAGGTGCCCTGACTGCCGCTGTCTCTGGTGAGATCTTTGCCTCGCCATCCACAAAGCAAATCATCAACGGTGTCAAAGTTGTTGGTAAGGACGCTAAGGGTGTCTTATTGATCGTCAAGAACTACACTGGTGATGTCTTACATTTCGGTCTAGCTGGTGAAAGAGCCCGTGCCTTAGGTTACGACACTGAAGTCGTTGTCATTGGTGACGATGTCGCTGTCGGTAGATCCAAGGGTGGTCTTGTCGGTAGAAGAGCCATTGCTGGTACTTTATTCGTTCACAAGATCGTTGGTGCCTATGTCGAATATTACGATCACACTTTGAAGGAATCTGCTCAATTGGCTAAGATTATCAACGACAACTTGGTTACTATTGGTTCTTCCTTAAATCACGCCAAAGTTCCTGGTAGAGCCTTCGAAACTCACTTGAAAGAAGACGAAATGGAACTAGGTATGGGTATCCACAATGAACCAGGTGTCAAGACTCTATCACCAATTCCATCTGTTAAGGACCTGATCAAGGATCAAATCCTACCAAAGCTATTAGACCAATCAGACAAAGACCGTGCTTTTGTTCAATTCGATAAAGATGACGAAGTTGTCTTATTAGTCAACAACTTAGGTGGTGTCTCCAACTTGACTTTACAAGGTATAACTAAAGTTGCTGCTGACCTACTGAAATCTGAATACAACATTGTTCCAAAACGTACTTACCAAGGTACTTTGATGACTGCATTGAACGGTGAAGGTTTCTCAATTACCTTATTGAACGTTTCCAAGGTTGACAAGGCCTTTGCTTCTAAACAATTCAAATCTGTGGTTGAACTTCTAGACGCTCCAACTGAAGCTCCAGCTTGGCCAGTCAACAAATATTCAGAAGATGCTCCTGTCTATGATCCAAATGACATCAAAGAAGATGCTGAAAACTTCCCACAAGTCGGTACTTTTGACTTTGACCACTTCACCAAATTCTTCAAAGCCGGTGTTGAAACTTTAGTCAAAGCTGAACCAGAGATCACTAAGCTAGATTTCCAAGTTGGTGATGGTGACTGTGGTACCACATTGGTATCAGGTGGTGAAGGTATCTTGAACAACTTATCCAACATCCCACAATCTTCACTATCTGAAGCCCTACACAAGATCTCAGATTTGGTTGAAACTTACATGGGTGGTACATCTGGTGGTCTCTACTCCATCTTCCTATCTGGTTTGTCTCAAGGTGTGATCCAAAAGGGTGCTAAGGGCGAAGCTGTTACCTCCAAGGTGTTCTCAGAAGCTCTAGAAGTCGCTTTGGCCACTTTGTACAAGTATACCAACGCCAGAATTGGTGACTCCACCGTCATTGATGCTCTTGAACCATTCGTTAAAGAGTTTTCCAGATCTCAAGACCTGAACAAAGCTGTTGAGGCCGCTGAAAAGGGTGCTAAATCCACTGGTGAAATCGAAGCCAAGTTCGGTAGAGCTTCTTACGTTGGTGAATCTAGCAGTATTCCAGATCCTGGTGCTGTTGGTCTAGTTGAATTCTTAAAGGGTTTACAATCAGCTTTCTAAGCTACCTGACAATGTTTATTGAATGATGATTAGTTATGTCACCTATATCGTAGGATTATGGAGCTGTCAGATTTCCAATTATCACGTTTATTCCAGCACGTTCTCATAGACTTTCATTCACCAAAGACCCAGCGATAGCAAATTTAGATTGTGTAAGAATCTGTCGTACATCAGGGACTTATACAACTGCTCAAATATCACGTTTTTACCACGGCAATGTTTACGTCTGAGCTCACCAAGCGTCTTAGATGACCAAATCCTGTCTAGTTTCATTCTGCAAAGGTCTTGATTTTTCTTCCCATCAACTTTGGTCTTTATCTCAAACTCATATGAGGGAAGAATTGTCTCAAAGTACTTCTCTAGCTCTTGGTTCTCAGAGGGGAAGGTTTTCCTCAGCGATCCCGCCCAGTAGTGATGAAACTCAATGTTGTATGACGAGAGAGACATTTTAAATAAATCATTTTCCATGATGGAGTCTCGACAGGTAACTGGTTTCCATCTAATGAACGCGATTGTTTTCTTCCCGCAATCTCTCTTGTGTAGCCTTGTGCATAGCTCTAGAGGAGACATTGCAATCGCTTCAGAGTCATTGAACAGCCGGTTTACATCGTAGCAATAGTCAATCCGTTCTTTCTTATCTAAGATGGCATCTGGTGAGGAAGTAAGTACAAAGAAACTATCGGTGCACTTTCTCAGTCTCGCAGTAACAAAGCCAGAAGACAACGCATTACCGTTCTCAGACCTCTCTGCAGCAACAAAGATCCATATTGAAAAGCGACTGGCAATTGGTGCCTTGAGAGGTGGCACTTGGTTCAGGGCAGAATACAACTCAATAGCTAGTCTGTCGTTGAAGTTGAATGGGAGATAGTCAAGAATCCTTGAAAATATCTCTGGGGGAAGTATTGGAGTTCGAGGCGTCATAATAGTTTTGAGATCTCTCATCTTTATACCTCAATACGCACGTATTATCTACTATCTACCTTCTAGTGAACTCTGTCAACTTCGGTCTTGAGCTGCGCCAATATCATAGCACATTTTCTGTTCAGACTCTATCAGTAGAACAGATCTTCCCGGATGAGTCACCGCTAGACATAATTCAGACTCCAATTCCAGCATGTGCTAGTGCCTGAAGACTGTAACTTAGCGATTAGACTCTGATGGAAATGTATACTAATCCACCATGGCCTGGTGAGAGAGTTGAAGTCTCCAATCAATACGACCCCATTGGTATAGCTGAAAGTTCGCGAATCCGTTTTAGACAGGCTTAACGTGCTCCTACCAGAAAATCGCGCTTTTCAGAAAAATCGAAACGCGTTAGTCGAAATGAAAAAAGGCCAGTAACAAACTGACAGATCTGCCAGGTCATCAACCACTGACACCAGCTAGAAGATGCCATTAGATTTCGACAAGATCTACCTGAACCAGAGCAGGGCCTTTGGTCGTTTCCGTCTTGCCGAGACCGGTCTTGGGTGGAAGGCTGCCAGCACCGGTGGGTCCGCCAACAAGAACGCTCCATTCGTGTTGCCATCTGAAGAACTGTCTTCAGCACAGTGGTCCCGTGGGTCTCGTGGCTATGAACTGAGAATCCAGACCAAGAACAAAGGTGTTGTGAAGTTTGACGGGTTTGACGTTGAGGATTTCAACCAATTGAAGAATGAACTACATCGTGTCTCAAATGTCCAGCTGGATCACAAAGAACATTCGCTAAGAGGTTGGAACTGGGGGACTGCTGACTTTGCTAGAAACGAATTAGTGTTCCAAATCCACGGGAAACCATCCTTTGAAGTGCCATACCAGGATATCAGTAATACCAACTTGTCTGGTAAGAACGAAGTTGCTGTTGATTTCAACGTTAACGATAACGTGAACACTGCTGGTGATGAAATTGTTGAAATGAGATTCTACATCCCTGGTACCGTGGCAAATGAAAACACAAAGACTGTGAAGAACGACGAAGGCGAAGAAATTGAAGTTGAAGATGATGAAGAACAATCTGCTGCTAGTGCCTTCTACGAAGAATTGAAGGGTAAGGCCGATATTGGTCAAGTCACCGGTGAAGCCATTGCCTCATTCACTGACGTGTTGTTCTTGACTCCTCGTGGTAGATTCGACATTGATCTATACCCAGGCTCCCTAAGATTGAGAGGTAAAACGTATGACCACAAGATTCAATACCAACAAATCGAAAGAATCTTTTCATTGCCAAAACCAGATGATATCCACCATTTGATGGTCATTCAAATCAACCCTCCACTACGTCAAGGTCAGACACCATACCCATTCCTAGTGCTACAAGTCACCAAAGATGAAGAGTTAGAATTGGAAATCAACGTTGATGAAGACGAGTTCAAAGAAAAATATGAAGGTCGTTTGAAGAAAAGATACGATCAACAAACCCATTTGGTGCTGTCACATGTCTTCAGAGGTCTAAGTGAAAAGCGTATCATCATCCCAGGTAACTTCACCTCTCAACAAGGTCGTGCTGCTGTCAGTTGTTCTTTGAAGGTCAACGAAGGTTACTTATACCCATTAGAGAAATCATTATTGTTTGTCACAAAACCAACTGTGTTCATCCCATACTCTGACGTTTCCTACATAACGGTGTCGAGAGCCGGTGATTCCTTGACTTCAAACAGAACTTTCGATCTAGAAGTGTTTTTGAAGAACGGTGGTGGTCATAAATTCGCCAACATTAACAAAGAAGAACAAAACTCCATTTCATCATTCTTAAAAGAGAAGAACATAAGAGTCAAGAACGAAGATGCCGAACAACAAGCTAGAATCAGTGCTGCCCTAGCCGATGACGATTCAGATGATGAAGACGTCCAAATGGGCTCTGCTGACGAAGATGAAAGTCCAGATGAAGATTTCAACAGTGGTGATGAATCTGCCTCCGATTCGGATGTGGCTGAAGAGTTCGATAGTGACGCCCCAGGCAGTGATGACGATGACGAACCTCCTTTAAAGAAGAGTAAGAACTAATCTTTGTGTATTTCTAGAACAGTTTTATGAATTTTGGGCAAATGTAGTATGGGCTCGTAACCTTCCCTGTATACACTTTCTCCCACGGCCGAAAAATCTGGGGAAAAGAAGGCAAAACTTATAAAGATTTGAAACTTTTCAGAACACTTAATTTGCCACCCAAAATGTCGATCAAGAACTTCTTCTCCCCTCAAAGAGTCTACGCTGTGGTCGGTGCCAGCTCCAACAGATCAAAATTCGGTTACAAAGTGCTGAAATGGTACGCTAATTACGAATTGCCAGTTGTCCCAGTGAACCCTACTTCCTCAACAATCCTGGACCTTCCTGCCTCTCCAACGCTGGTGGATGCCATTACCTACATCAAGGAGACATACCCAGACAATGACGGTGTCAGTGTGAGCTTTATCACGCCACCAAGTGTCACTTATGACGTTTTGGAGGGTGTCAAGGACGCCGGTTTGCAAGATGTCATCAAAGGTGCTTGGTTCCAGCCTGGTGCTTACGATTCGGCTGTCATTTCCAAGGCTGAGGAGTTGAATATCGATCCGATCATCGAGCACGGTGATTGTATCCTGGTCTCTGGTGGATCCTTCCTGGTGGAGTCCAAATTGTGATTGAATACGAGGTGAAATTCTTGATGATTGTGCTACACAGTAGGTTTCTTACTACAACAGATTGATGGTAAATGTACATCCTGGGGTATTACAAGGAGGAATATTACTACATGACTTAGTTTGTGGGTGAATGGTCCTCGTGAGCTATTATAACCCTTCTGTCTAGCCTTCTCAATAAATAGGATCCTTGATCATTCTCTTGATGAATCCCTTCCAGCTCTCGCCATTCCCTGTAGACTTGATCGATATGGAGTGGTTGAAAGGGAGTAGTTCTGTCGACGTTATCACTGGAATGTGGTCCTTATTCTCGTTAGCAGTATCACTTATCTCCCATATCAGCTTCTCAAACTGTTTGGCCAACGTTCCCAGCTCTTCTTTCCCCTGGTATGGTGTCTTAATCACTCTAATATTGATCAACCATTCTTCAAATGCAACTTCCTCCTCAACTTTGCCAAACCACGTTGGTTTCTTTAGCTTCTTGACTTCATAGAACTTGATACCCACCTGTGTGAACTTGACATTGGCCGATTGTGCATGATGAGGCCTCAAACTTGGTGACCTTGGATTCAATGAACTGTTTATGGAGCCACCTAGTTCCAATGTTGTGTTGGTAGACGTTGTGGTGGTAGGAGAACCTGTGATGTCGTCGATCTCATCATCGTCGTTAAATCTGATGTTTGCGTAAGGGTTACTGGACAGCCCACCGCCAGTGCCAGTGTTTGAGGGGGCATTGATATGTTTGAAGGAAGGAGGAGACCCCATGGGCGTGGCTGAGAACACTGGAGTGTCGCTGTCTGTGTCAATCTTTGTTATCAGCGTGGATATCTTGCTCTCTATCAGCTGTTCTAGTTCCAAGTTGTCAACGAATGGCTAATCCCAAAACTTGTTAGTAAATCTTCCCTATAAGCACAACCGATATCACACTTACGTAGGGAACATCCAGAACCTCTGTAGTCTGTGGCGCCACGGGCCCAAACGTCCTGTAGAAGAAGACCGTACATATCAAACCTGTCAAATGCATGTTAGTCCGTGTTCTCTCTAAAATCCGCTGTAAACGCGCTTTCAAAGCTCACTCACCTTGTACAACCTCATTCACGTGTTGTCTGTCGACGGTAACGTCAAAACTGAACTCCTTCATGGGTGGAATCAGGGTGGAAGTCTGCGGTTTCTGGGGGTTTGGAAGTTGTAAGGTTGGTTCCCCCATACATTTTTGACCTGCGACAAAATACGCGAATTTTAGAGACACTTAGATAGAGCGATAGTCTTAACGATGGTATTTTGCGGTGTTTTAACATCTCAAATGCAGGTTTTTGACAGTGGTGATATTCATCTCATTATCCCAAGCTCAATCGCTATCAGTCTCATCAACACTCATTGATCACCAAATATGGAGCTCTCAAGAATTCCAGACCACATAAATGATCGTATAATATCATACCTAGACTTCACAGCACCTGATATTCGTGAAATCAAGTTTCTGAAGGCATTGAACTCCATCTCCTGTCTACGTCCGCTCATAAGAGCTAATGTCCAAGTTATCATTTTCATTCAACCATACTTGACGTTCGACTGCCTTGAACACGAAGAAGTCCTTGATCTACAAGGAATTACTGACTCGACGCTCATTTGTGTTGTGGATTTTGGGTCGTGCCAGAAACCTGAGTACCCTCATGGCTGCGGGCCGCACATGTATTCAAGGGAGTTATTATTCTTTGACATCAACAACACTATGGGAACCACTTTACCCAATGGACTCAGAGCACCAATGACTAGTAAGAACTTTGTGGAAAAGATACTAATTCATCCACCCAAGATTGTCTTGTGCAATTTCGTTCCCAGTTTAAATGGTGATGACCCTTTGTTGAGAAATAGGTTGCGTGAGCTGTTCCACCGAGATGTTGTGCCTTCACTATCCTCTAATGCTTCCATTGAGTTCTTTGAACGTGCATTTGAACCTTTTATACCCAATGCTCCTGTACAAGAGTCAGAAGAGTGGGAAAGAATCTCGGAAATTGTCAACATGTATGAGAGTTTGGTTGAGACTGAATTTCCGTTGGTAAAAGAGAGAGATCAGCTATCAGTCGAACATCTTTGGGATGGAATGGTGACAACAGCTATGTACTACCATTTTGAGACTCCCTTGTATTGGTATTACTTCTCAGAAATCGTTATGTGTGAGTGGGAGCGAGACTTGAAAATAACTGAGCTTTTGTGGGCTCCAAAAGACGCTTCATCTCTCTGGTAACTAGTTGTACAACTACTTCTTCTTCTTCATTAAATTCCAATTCCTCCACATTACACATGGGAATACAACTAAATATTAGCTGCTTCAAACATACATACATCCGTCCTTGCATTATTAACTTACGTTTGTTGACATCTTCCCGTTAGCTCCAACCATCCAAGTTTGCAAAGCTCTGTTCACCAAACAGCGTTCTTAAATTTTGGAGCCCAAAGTGTCTCCGTCATTTTGAAGTACTCTTTCCATCTGTACATGATCCACCTGGACTTATGGCATAAATACTCTGTAGTTTCAAACAGGTAGAACATATCACGCGAAATCAAGTCATCTTCTCGATGTATATCCACAAGGACATTTCGTTGTTCTATCAATGGACATTTAGTCTTCAAGGCCCACTTGTATTCGGAATGGAATACTTCACTTCCTGCCTCAAATTGTGCCTTCTTGCTCACTGAATCAGAGAAGAAACGTTGAGACTCCCACTGGTAGATTAATGTAGGTACACTAGCGAGGCTCAATTTCTTAAAAACATCTCTATTGAACAATTCTAGTAATTTACTCTCCAAGGAATGGCTAGAGGGCTCCATATCTTAGTTGAACTTTGGAATATAGCGGCATAGAGAAATCTTAGGAGGATTAAGTATAATCTCCCTGGAGAACCTCTCGCTGGTCTTAGGAGGTCTAAGTCCATTTGGAAGTGCGGTGTTTTTCACATTATTCACGTCAAAGAATAATAGACTAGCGCCATTATCATCATACCCCTCTGGGAACTCCATCAGTTGAACAGAGCTGAAATCAACAAGGCAGACGAAAGTCGAGTCTGTTATTTTCTTCAATTCAATGACTTCTTCGTTTTTCAAGTAGTTGAATGGGCCGATAGCTTGTATAAAGATGATTGCATGAACATATTTGGCAATAGAGCGGCGAAGACAAAATACAGAATTGAGTGACTTTATGAAATTGATCTCTTTGGTATTAGGGGCAATCGCAAAGTCGAAGCTCGAAATAATTTGTTCGTTGATGTGGTCAGGGAACCTTGGAAGCTCCATTTCTGGTAGTTGTTGTCGATCACTGTTATAGTATGCGGAACTATGCCTCAGCGCACAATTAACAACTGTTCTGTACTTTGAGCGAATCAGAACCTCAATCCACAACTGGTAAAAGTATATGTGTGGTCAATTCAGTCAGCGATAACGGCTGTCATTTATTAACACCATCAAAGAGTTATTTGAAGTTGAGCTCTTTTCCTACCATTTTTAGCTCTTCGACCTACTACGTGAGGCATATTGTGATGCAATCATTGGCCTGGCTGCAAGTTATGAATAGAATGTAATTAAAGTGGCGAATTTAGTCAACAAGAACTTTCCTAGCTCATTTTCAGGAACGCAGCAACGGCAGCGCCAATGACACTAGAATCATCAACGTGCTTCAAATTGATCTTAACATCAGAAGAGCCGCCAATGATCTTTCTCTGGTATAACTCAGAATGTTGTAAGAAGGATCCAATAAAGTTCACGTTGATATCTTGAGACCTTGAAACTGCGCTGGAGTTGGCTCTAGTCAAAGATTGTAATGCCTTTAGTGAAGCCACCAGATACTTTGAGCTTCTCTCCAAAACGATCTCAACGACTTGATGCAGTGTAGCAATGTCTCTAATCGGCAGCAACAGACCATAGTCCTGCTTCAACTTCTTTTGAACCAACACGAAATCGCTTTCTTCAAACAGCACAAACATAGCACCGTGTAATTCATACTCAACAGTCAAAAACTCAGCTAAACCACCGCTCAAAGTGATGAAACCTTCACTGGCAAGATCCAAGATGATCAGTCTGAACACTTCACAGACGTAACGTGACGAACATAGAAATTCCAAAGGTTGAAAGATCCTCTTCGTGAAGTCCTGCTCCACGTACGGCACAATCTCTTCATTAGTCCACCTTTGATCGATCTTCAGGTCATAGGGCGTAGGTTGGTCCAGTTTCCCAAAGAACCCAAGCTCTGTGTTATGAAGGACGTTGTTCAATGACACACAGGAATTGAGACCCGTACCAATGATCAACGAAATGTCTGATTGGAAAGTCGTGTCTAATAACCCAGCCAAATTGACAGCGATGGAATCATTGATCACAGCCTTGACTTGGACCTTAACGCCTCGATGGGCAAACCTTTCTTCAATGATGGAATTCAATGACTTGTGTTCAACTTCTGGGGTGATATGAAACCCTTTCCCCATGGTGATGATGACATTCTCTTCAGTCAAAGGGAATGACCAAGTTATACCGACATTGATCTGGTTAGACTTTGCGTCGAGTAGTTCCAAGGCTCTTTGGATCACTGTGTCGAAGAACTTGTTATCAATGACCTTTTCAGACTCAGCAATGATCCAGTGTTCCTGCCTTATGATCTTGACACCTGTTGGACTCAAACGCACAAGACCAATACGAATGGTGGACCCACCGACATCCAGACAGAGGAAATCACCCTTAATGGACTCGGGGTCGATGGAGGAAGGAACAGTGACATTGGTAGGGAGTAGTGAGATTCTCTTGGGTGTATTCAGGGCGTGGAGAAGGGATTTATGAATGTTGGATTCGATGTCAGCAACGTCTACCTGGAATTGCGACCTCAGCTCATCGAGGAAATTTGCAGTGGTTTGCTCAGTGGTGGTGATTGTAGCAGTTTCTTTTGACAGTGTGGGAAGCTTGACAGAAGGTTGTTCCACAGGCGACACAGGCGCAGACATCCCGGGGTTTTCTTTCTAGAGTGTGTGGAATTAGTACCTAAGCCTGGTTTTTGTTGATTTTTTCTTCTCGATGTGTATTTTTGGATCACCGATATAAGGAACAAAAGTCCCAACGCAAAGATCTCCAGTCGATGACGTACGGTGAGAACTACAACAATCAGACTGGAAAAAAGCAGATATCAATGTATAAATCATAAACATAAGCGCAAAAATAAGTAGTATACACACACGGGGGAACTAAAAAGGTGGGGTCATCATCATAACGTCTCTCTCTCTGGTATCAGAACTCATTTCTTCTTACCAAACAACCCTCTCTTCTTCTTCTTAGCGCCCTCGGCCTTTAGAGGAGCTTGGTAGACGCCCTGTTCGAAGCCGTCATTACCTGAGAAGGAGTGCACTGGCTGGGAGTGGGCCTGTGGAGCACCGTATGGGTTGGCACCGAATCTTGGGAAGTCGTCTCTGACTCTGAAGCCCAGGACATCAGACTCCAAACGGTCCTTGTAGGACAGGTCCCCCGTGATGGAGTACTCGAAGGATCTGATGGTGTCCAGTGGTCTCTCGTCTCTGGATCTGGTAGGGTTGGAGATGTCTGGTCTCTGGATCTGCTTGCCAAACACGTCGACCAGGCCCTGGCCCACGAGGTAGGATTGTCTGCTCTGGTCCATGCTATTGTCACCGGCAACTTCGAAAGGCTGTGCCTCGCTGACGGCACCTAGCACCGGGTCGTGGACGGAGGAGGAGCGGACCTTGTAGTTCTGGGCGTCCTCCTTGGTCAGGTGGATCTTCTGGTGCTCACCGGAGTGGTTGGACGACTTGGAGTTCTTTCTGAAAATAGCCATCTTCAGGAATCAGGAGTTAAACGAGCGAAGTGTCAGATAACGGGGCAAAAAGCGGCAAGAGCAAGTGTAGTGAGTTAGTGTGGGAGGAGTGGTTCTCGGGTGGTTTCAGCGGGAGTGTGCAGGCGTTCCAGCAGTGGTTTCAGCAGCAAATACCGGCTTTTGGAGTGGTGGAAGCAGTTGGGAGCGGTTGGCTGTTTTTATGTCAATTTTCCCATTATTCGTGATCGGAGAAAAGTTTTCGCCAAGTGGCCCATTTCGCGGGGAGCATAGCCATCTTCTCGCCGTTGCTGCGGAAACACGCAAAGAGTAGCGATCTGGCCGTGGCTGGGAAACCCGTTGCTGGGGCGCTGGAGGCGGTTCTACGTGGTGGGTAGTATAGCTCATTGGCCACTGGTGGGTCTCTTCTGGCTTCTGGCCAAAACTGAGTGCTCTCGCGTACCTGAAACACTTCGCTTAGCTTCTTGTACCTTACGTTTCAGAATTGTACCACATGTGCTATGAGGCAAGTACGCGTTTGTACACAACGCGTCATGTGCCCTCTCGGCCTCTGTGTGTGATTACGTTACAGATCTACAAGTTTGCTGGCCAACGGACATCTGGTATACCAGTAGCTGCTGACACTGGCCCCAGTTCATTGATGCTACGAGTCAATTAGTACCTAGGCACTAGGCTAAATCAAAACCAGGGCTTAAACCCCAACGCTGCAACCACTACAAGGCTCAGATTAATATTAATTAGGCTGTATTAGTAGTATAAGTAAATTAGAAACGCAAGTTGTAGAAGTCATCCTTGTTCAACCCACCAACGGTCTTCAAGATCTGTTTGGAGATGACCTGAGCAGATTGGATCAACTCCTCTTCGGTGATATCAGCATTGACACAAACTTTCAAATGTGGAACCAATGGTAGTTTCTCCTGTGCCAATGAGAAAGTGGACTTGGTGATCAAGACACCATTCTCCCTACAGGCCTCGATGACCTTGGCCAATAGGATCTCTTCTTGGTTATAGGATTCGATGAACTTGTCACTGATACCCTTCTTGTTCAATTCACCAATGATGGAACCTTCACCAGTGTAACCACCTGGTAATTGGAAATGAGTTCTTAATTCATCGGATAGTTTTAGATGTATTATACTTGAATGTGGAGCAGATGTGATATCAAAGAATTTCAGCACGGTGGAGCTTTTGGATAACAATTCATATAGTTTAGCCGTGTTCTTGTGCAGTTTGGAAATGACCAAAGAGTTACCCTTGGAATCTCTGTTTTCATCAATGATGGTTAAAGCGGCTGAAGTGGCTCTTGCAACATAGGCTGGTAATGAAGCACTGAAACAATAGGCCAAAGAGCCGATTCTTTGATGGTATGTCATCACAGAGTCACCAACACAGAAGGCACCTGATGATGAGAAGGAAGTGGCCATTGAACCAACGGTGATTTCAACCTTAGTACGTGGGATGTTGTAGTGTTCAGCTAACCCACGACCGGTCTTACCCAAGACACCTAATGATAGGGATTCATCAAGGAATAATCTGAATTTGTAATGATCTTTCAAGTCAACTAATCTTGGCAAGTCTGGAGAATCACCATAGTTGGCGAATAAACCTTCACTGACGATAAACTTTCTGGCAATTGGTTTTTCATTCTGGAAGAATTGTTTTTGTAAATCTTCCAAGATTTCTTCCAAATGATCCAAATCGTTGTGGTTGTAGTAATAAATGTTGGCTCTTGACAATTGTAGGGCCTTTTGAATGGCCAAGTTGACACCTGAATCAGCAATGACGAAATCACCTCTCTTTAGGAAACTTGGCAACACTGAACCTGGAGTAGTGAAGTCTTGACCATACAAGATAGCACCATCGGTACCAAAGAAATCTTTCAAGTCATTTTCCAATTTGATGTGAATATCCTGGTTACCGTAGAAGTTTGGAGGACCACAGGCACCAACACCATTTTGTTGGACAATCTTAGCAGATTCGGTTTTAACTTCAGGGTTGACACCAAGGTTCAAAAAGTTCAAAGAGGCCAAATTGATCAAGTCTTCACCATTGGTAGTCTGTAAATGTGATGAGATGGCACCTGTGGAGATTGGTAATGTAGACAGTTTCCATTTCTCTTCTTCTCTTAATGGGACCACCAATGGTTCAGGTTCCCATTCTTCCACCAATTCTTCAACCTCGGCCTTAGACAACTTGACGAAATCTTTCTTGCCTCTCTCATATTTGGAAGTGGTGAAGTATCTGATGGCAAAGATCACTAGGATGACTTCCAGTATGGTTCTGATAGGGTCATTCTTGTGTGAGGACTTGATGTATCTAACAACGATGGGACCACCAGGGATCAATTCGATGTAGCTCCCAATCTTCTCCAAGTAAGTGTCAAGGATCGAGTCCACGGTGCTGATGACATCGCTGAACGTGATGCTATTGTTGGACATTCTGCGATGTTTTCTCTGAGTTTCTGTTGTGTTTTCTGTTGTGTAGCACTGAAGACTCCTCAAATCACCAACAATTGTTCAACAAAGGGAACTTTACTAGGTTTAAATGTTGAGTGTTGTTGTTTTGCTTATAGGGGAAACTGTCAAAATTGCCCAAATTTTTTTTCGTGGTTTTGTCTCTCTGCAAATCACTCGATAATGCCTGTTGAAACTTACGTATTTGCGTGTTTATTGGCTGGTTGTAGCTGTAAACAGGGAGATCAGGTTGAGCTGAGCACCGCAGTCCCTGAGAACGCGTAAGCCTCTTTTTCTCCCTCTATCTTCCCCTTTCCGTCCCCTTTAATGCCCTCATTGAGACGTTTCCCTCTTCTTCTCGATTCACGCTAAAAACAGTCGCGAGCCAGCAACGGCTCTTTTCACTTCCCGATTAGGAAGTCTAGAAAACACCCAGACACCACAACCTCTGCTGACGTAATCGTCGGTCTCCCCCATATTTTTCTCCCTTTTTCAAATTTTATGGGCCTGACGGGAATAAGCTGCCCTTTTGTGTGGGTTTTGTGTGGGAGGCCTGAACGGTTAAAAAAAATCAAAAATTCACCAACTGATGGATAAACCGTCAGAGATCTTGGTATCTGCTACAATCAACTAGGGAAAAGCACAATGTCCGCTGCCTCCGGTGCCTTCAAGAGATTCCTACACTCTGAGACTGGTCCTTTGACCGTGCATTTCTGGGTGAGTTTACTGGTTACTTCTGTGTGTTTTTGCGATGAGGTTTAGCCTAACTGTCTCATGATGGCTTCGGTCTGGGATGCCTATGGTAAACAAATGGCTGAAACAACGTCGAAATATGGCTGCTGCTCAAGTATGGATGTAAGCAATTGCTGACAGACTCCTTCCGATTTAACTCCAAGTGGTTTACTTGCACAAGATCTCATAATATCACCCCCCACAATCATACATTTCGATTCAGCCATACACATCGCATCAATTCACAATTTCAGGAAATTTTACATGAACAGAGATACTAACAAACACCTTACAGGCTCCTGTTTTCAAATGGGGTATTGTCGCTGCCGGTCTAAGTGATCTACAAAGACCTGTTGAAAAAGTCAGTGGTACTCAAAATTTGTCATTATTAGCCACAGGTGTTATATGGACTAGATGGTCATTCGTTATCAAGCCAAAGAACATGTTGTTGGCCTCTGTGAATTTCTTCGTTGCCACCACTTCAGGTTACCAAATCGCTAGAATCGTCCAATACAGAAAAGAACAAGGTGATAGCGCTTCTCAAATCATTGATTATCTATTCAATGGTCCAAGTGATAAACAAAAAGCCATTGATAAAGCCCCTGTTGCTAACGCCAAATAGAATGTTAGCGTCAGAGCTGTGTCTATTAGAAATTCAACTGCCCTGCTTTGATCATGAGTTTATGAAACTTTATATTCATTATGATTTAATGTTTGATGTAGGTTGTCCATTTGAGAATGTTCGATCGTGTTTGGTATGAATGAGCCACTGTCAAAGTGCGTAACTACTTTAAAGCAAGACGAAATCGAAATATGGATTTAACTTCTATTCACTTAGTCACAAGCTGTAATTTATGGGCCTTCAATTCTCTTGACAATTTGAATCTTCTTGTTGATTTCCCCAATATCGTTAATCAAAAATCTCTTCAATTCGTTATCTCTAGAACCCCAAGTTTCGTACTGAGATTTCAATGATTTGATTTCAGGTTCATAGATTCTTTCATTTAGGAAACTCAACTTGGCTCTCTTGTTCTTTTCAACGTCCAAAATCTTGTTAATTTCATCCTTTGATAATTCCAGAGTTAACGTCTCATCAGACTCCAATTCAATAGGCAGGATGTTGCCCAAGGTCTTATCCAGCTGCTGCGCCTCCTTCTCCTTCACATCTCTATCAAACTGGTTCTCAAAGTTCTTTGAAACCTTGGCGAATGAATCATAGTTAGCATCATGAAGATCTTTAACACTATCTCTGTAAAACCAATGAACTTTCTTCTCTAATTCAAAGATCTTAGCAGAACTTAGCTGGAGCTTGCCGTTCTTCTTGGTTTGTAATTCCCGTATTATCTCAATGAACTTCTCCTTTTCAGCGTCGCTGTTGTCTGGATTGAGTGATTGGAGCTCTATTAGTGAATCGATGGTTGATAGAGCCTCGTCAAAGTTCTTCTCCAACTCCTCCATTTCCTCCTTGATGACCAGCAGGTATTCTGTGTTCTGCGTCTGGATCTCTAGCGGCTCAACAGATGACATGTTTGTGGTGTGTATGTGTGAGACTGTGTGTCTTTTGAATGGTGTTTGCACTAAAGGGTACCCAGCGTGGTACTTGGGTTTGGTTTTCATATTTTTCACTGGCAAAAAAAGCGCCATCAAAATCAGAGAAAACCAAAACATCATCAAGTTTCACACTCACCAGCCGAAGATCAGCGGATAATGAGCAAGGAACAGGTGGCACAGCTACGAGCAGAGTTGCGCCAGGCCGTCGGACTTCTCTCAGAGCTCAATCTCCACCACGGCGCCAAATGGGCCGCTGAGGCTCTCAATGGGCTCGAGACAAGCAAGATCACAGAAGACGTGGAGGACGATGACAGCGAGATCGAGGAAGAACAGGAGCAAGTCGCCACGTACAGACCCAAGAGGGTGTCCGAGCGGGAGATGGACAAGATCAGACTCGCCAATTCATACTTCAGCGTGAAGGAATACGACCGTTGTGCCCATGTCTTGAAGAAGTGTCGCTCAGACCGTGCTACGTTTATCAGACTCTACGCCATGTACATCAACGGTGAGAAGAAGAAAGAAGAAGAGACTGAAGGTGTCCTAGGGTCCAATGACAACCAGAGCAGCTCCAACACATACATCCCAATCATACTGAAAGAACTAGAAGCTCTGTTACAAGAGAAGAATTCAAGTGATCCATTCTTATACTATCTATACGGTGTTGTGCTGCTGAAACAGAAGTCCACAGTGAATGCTCAACAGGCATTGGTCACATCCATTAAGCTATACCCTTTCAACTGGAGTGCCTGGAGCGAGTTGATCTCCAGTATCCAAACTCTAGATTCTGCATTCAAGATTATCGAAGATGATTTCCAATACCCACCAGATGATAGACTATTCAGTCAGATCTTGATGATCAGAATATTCAAGATAGTTATCAACCAAGAGTTCTTCCAGCAGACTTTTGAACTATACAAAGAGTTGGAAGCCCTATTGAAGATCCTGCCAAGTTTCTCCTTCCTAAAGACACAAAAGGCACTAATGTCCTACCATGCCCTAGAGTACCAAGAAGCAGAACAACAGTTTGATGATATCTTGATCAATGATCCACTAAGGCTAGATGATCTGGATACTTATTCTAACATTCTTTACGTCATGGAAAAGAAGTCAAAACTTGCATACCTAGCTCAACTTGCCAGCTCCATTGACAAATTCAAACCAGAAACCTGCTGTATTGTTGCCAACTACTATTCCCTGAAGTTTGAACATGAGAAAGCAATCATGTATTACAGAAGAGCACTTACATTGAATAGAAACTGCTTGTCTGCTTGGACATTGATGGGTCATGAGTTTGTTGAATTGAAGAACTCACATGCAGCTATAGAATCATACAGAAGAGCCGTTGATACCAATAACAAGGATTTCAAAGCGTGGTATGGGTTAGGACAAGCTTATGAAGTGTTGGATATGCATTTGTATTCGCTTTACTACTACCAAAGAGCCTGCTCCTTGAAACCATTGGATAAAAGAATTTGGATCGCCTTGGGTCATTGTTATGAAAGATTGGGAAAACTAGAAGACTCGATCAAGAGTTATCAAAAGGCCCTACAGTTGAATGAACTATCAGATGTGACTATCTATTACAAATTGGCTCTATTGTACGAGAAGTTGTTTGATACCAACAAGGTTTACGAATACATGAGACTATGTTACTTGGAAGAATTGAATGAAGGTCTGAAGAGTGATGAGACTTGCAAGGCAAGACTATGGCTAGCCAAATTTGAAGCTGAAAAGTCAAACTGGCAACTGGCCTACCAATATGCCAGTGATTTGAACCATGGCTCAAGTCAAGAAATTGAAGAGGCGAGAGCCGTTGCTAGGGAAGCAAGATACCAAATGAACCTCAAATGAACAACACAGCAACAATAACTTACTAATGATCTAACTAATGACTACACTGCTACTTAGAACCAAATACAAACTGTAGGCCGCAACCCCTTGAAACCGAAGATATGACACGCCACTTTAATCGTCGATTTGTTGATCTGGCTATACAGATGACTAAGCAGTGGTGTTTGGATGTTTTCGTTTCCAAAAATTTTGTATGAAAATTTAGACCTTAGCGTAAACCTAGCGTGAAGTTTGAACAATTACAAGCTTAACTACAACAATAAACTCGTTTGAGAGGTCCTGAAAGGTCAGCGCTGAAGTAAGAGATACACATTTACCTTGTTTGTCACTTCACCTGTTGAATCCAATCCCTGCTGCACCTACAACTACACGTTTTTGATAGACCTATACTTATCTAAGGTTTAGATCGAATCGAGCTTTGGCCCCAAATTGGTATTGTTTTTGAGCACATTACGAGGAAATGAGTAGCATACCTCCTCCTCCAGGATGGCAGCCACCTCCTCCACCTCCACCGCCTTCCAATGGTCCTCCACCACCTCCACCAGGTCTACCCAGCGGTAATGGGTCTCAACCTCCTCCACCTCCACCACCGCCATCCAACTCTTTAGTCTCACAGTCCAATTCCAAGTTCAACAAGAGTGAGCTTGACATCAAAAAGAGAAAATGGTTACAACTGCAGAAGACTCGCTATCAAGGAACGCGGTCTAAAGTTGGTGGTTACGTTCATTCACAGAAGGTCGATATGCCGCCTGAACATCTACGAAAGATTATCCATGATCACGGTGATATGTCATCGAGAAAGTTCTCTCAGGACAAGAGGGCCTACCTGGGTTCCTTGAAGTACATGCCACATGCTGTGCTGAAGCTGATTGAAAACATGCCTCAACCATGGGAAGAAATCAAAGAAGTTAAAGTCCTATACCACATCACTGGTGCCATCACTTTTGTGAATGAGATACCCAGAGTCATTGAACCTGTCTACAAAGCACAATGGGCCACTATGTGGATCAACATGAGAAGAGAGAAGAGAGATCGTCGTCATTTCAAGAGAATGAGATTCCCACCTTTTGATGATGAAGAACCGCCATTGAATTGGGCTGAGAACATCCAAGATGTTGAACCACTGGATCCTATACAACTTGAACTGGATGAAGTGGATGATGAGAAAGTCATTGAATGGTTCTATGACCCAAGACCTTTGGTTGATCAAGTTGAGTTTGTCAATGGTGAATCCTACAGAAAATGGACACTACCTTTGGATGTTATGTCAAATCTATACAGACTGTCCACTCCACTTCTAGGAAACGTCGTCAACAAGAACTACTACTACTTATTTGACAAGAAGTCATTCTTTACAGCCAAGGCATTGAACAACGTTATCCCAAGTGGTCCAAAGTTTGAACCTTTGTACACTGATGTCGAAGAGGAAGATTTCAATGAATTCAACTCTGTTGACAGAATCATCTTTAGAATTCCAATAAGGACGGAGTACAAGGTGGCCTACCCTCAGTTATACAACTCATTGCCAAGATCAGTTGAGATCTCCTGGTATGCTGATCCAATCAATTGTTACATTAAACCTGATGATCCAGATCTACCTGCCTTCTACTTTGACCCACTATTGAACCCAATCACTCCAAGAACAGTTCAGAACACCAAGACAGATACTGAGAAAGAATTGTTTGATGAGAAAACAGGTGAAGACTTGGAAGATTTTGTGCTACCTTCTGGTGTCAAGCCATTCTTTGATGAAGAAGAACTAGAGCTAGATGAAACACCAAATGCCTTGGAGTTATGGTGGGCTCCATATCCATTCAACCGTCGTTCTGGTAAGACCGTCAGAGCTCAAGATGTTGCATTAGTTAAGGACTGGTACCTACAAAGACCATCAAGAGACTACCCAGTGAAGACCAGAATCTCATACCAGAAGCTGCTGAAGGGCTTCGTGCTGAATGAACTACACAAGCAATCACCATCTAATCACAAGAAGATCAAGTTACTGAAGAGTTTGAAACAGACAAAGTTCTTCCAATCCACCACCATTGACTGGGTTGAAGCTGGTTTACAAGTTTGTCGTCAAGGTTTCAACATGCTGAACTTATTGATTCACAGAAAGGGTTTGACCTACTTGCATCTTGATTACAACTTCAATTTGAAACCTACCAAGACTCTAACCACCAAAGAGAGAAAGAAGTCCAGATTTGGTAATGCCTTCCATCTAATGAGAGAAATTCTGAAGGTTGTCAAGCTGCTTGTGGACGCTCAAGTTCAGTTCCGTCTGGGTAACGTTGATGCTTTCCAATTGGCTGATGGTATCTACTACATCTTGAATCACCTTGGTCAATTAACTGGTATCTATCGTTACAAGTACAAGGTCATGCATCAGATTCGTGCTTGTAAAGATTTGAAGCACATTGTCTACCACAGATTTAACAATGTCATTGGTAAAGGTCCTGGTTGTGGGTTCTGGCAACCTGCTTGGAGAGTTTGGATCTTCTTCTTGAGAGGTATCATCCCATTGTTAGAAAGATGGCTAGGTAACTTGTTGTCACGTCAATTTGAAGGTCGTTCTAATGAAGTTGCTAAAACTGTCACCAAACAGAGAAATGATGCTTATTATGACTTGGAATTGAGAGCTGCTGTTATGAATGATATCTTAGATATGATCCCAGAAGGTATCAAGCAGAACAAGGCCAAGACTATTTTGCAACATTTGACTGAAGCTTGGAGATGCTGGAAGGCTAACATCCCTTGGAAAGTTCCAGGTTTACCTGAACCAATTGTCAAGATCATTGAACGTTATGTGAAAGCCAAGGCTGATGGTTGGATTTCTGCTGCTCACCACAACAGAGAAAGAATCAAACGTGGTGCTACTGTTGAAAAGACTGTTGCTAGAAAGAACTTGGGTAGACTAACAAGACTATGGTTCAAGAACGAGCAAGAGCGTCAACAGAACATTGAGAAAGATGGGCCTGCCATCTCACCAGAAGAAGCCACCACTATCTTCAGAACAATGGTCCACTGGTTTGAAAGCAGAAACTTTGCACCAATTCCATTTCCACCATTGAGTTACAAACATGATACAAAGTTGTTGATCTTAGCTTTGGAAAACTTGAAAGAATCTTACAATGCACAAGGTCGTTTGAACTCGGCTCAACGTGAAGAATTGGCTCTTATTGAACAGGCTTACGACAATCCTCATGAATGTTTGAGCAGGGTTAAGAAGTTCTTACTTACTCAAAGAGTGTTCAAAGAAGCTAGAGTTGAAATGCTAGATCAGTACCATCAACTGACTCCTGTCTATGAGATTGACCCATTAGAGAAGATCACTGATGCTTATCTAGACCAGTATTTATGGTATGAATCTGAAAAGAGAGGGTTGTTTCCAAATTGGGTTAAACCAAGTGACTCTGAAATTCCGCCATTGTTAGTTTACAAATGGTGCCAAGGTGTTAACAATCTTGATGAGGTTTGGGAGACTTCTGAAGGTCAGTCAAATGTTATGCTTCAAACTACACTAGGTAAGATTGCTGAGAAGGTTGACTTTACGTTATTGAATCGTTTGTTGAGACTGATCATGGACTCCAACATGGCTGATTACATCACTGCTAAGAACAACATTGGTCTGTCCTTCAAAGACATGAGTCATGTCAACAAGTATGGTTTGATTAGAGGTCTACAATTTGCTTCCTTTGTCTTCCAATACTATGGTCTAGCCTTTGATTTGATGATTCTTGGTCTAGAGAGAGCCAACGAACTTGCTGGTCCACCAAACCTGCCAAACGAATTCCTACAGTTCAAGTCCAAGGAGCAAGAAACCTCAAGTCCTATCAGATTGTACGCTCGTTACATTGACAAGATCTATGTGTTTTTCAGATTTGATGAAGAAGATGCACAAGACTTAACCCAGGCCTACCTGTCTGAGAATCCAGATCCAAACTTTGAAAACATCATTGGTTACAACAATCGTCGCTGCTGGCCAAGGGACAGCCGTATGAGACTAATGCGTAATGATGTCAATTTGGGTAGAGCTGTGTTTTGGGAAATCCAAGGTCGTGTTCCAAGAGCCTTGGCTTTGATCAATTGGGAAGATACACTGGCTTCTGTCTACAGTAAAGACAATCCAAACTTGTTGTTCACCATGTGTGGGTTTGAAGTTAGAATCTTGCCAAAGTCAAGAATGGATGAGGTTACTTCATCAACTGATGGTGTTTGGGATTTGGTTGACAATGCTACCAAACAACGTACTGCTAAGGCATTCCTACAAGTCACTGAAGAAGAGGTTGAGAAGTTCCACAACCGTATTCGTCAGATCTTAATGTCTTCTGGTTCAACTACATTCACAAAGATTGCTTCTAAGTGGAATTCTGCTCTGTTGTCATTGTTCACCTACTTCAGAGAAGCTGCTGTCTCGACTGAATCCTTACTTGATATCCTTGTTAAATGTGAGACCAAAATTCAAAATCGTGTTAAAGCTGGTTTGAACTCTAAGATGCCTACACGTTTCCCACCTGCTGTCTTCTACACTCCAAAGGAATTAGGTGGTTTGGGTATGCTGAGTGCTTCACACATCTTGATTCCTGCTTCTGATTTGAGTTGGTCTAAGGTCACTGATACAGGTATTACTCACTTCCGTTCTGGTATGACATTGGCTGAAGAAAAGATGATTCCAACCATTTTCAGATACATCACCTCTTGGGAGAATGAATTCTTAGATTCTCAAAGAGTTTGGGCTGATTATGCTATCAAACGTCAAGAAGCTATGCAACAAAATCGTCGTTTGGCATTTGAAGAGCTGGAAGGTTCATGGGACAGAGGTATTCCAAGAATCAGTACGTTGTTCCAAAAGGATCGTCATACTTTGGCTTATGATAAAGGTCATCGTATTCGTCGTGAATTCAAACAGTTTACCACCAATCGTTTCAATCCTTTCTGGTGGACTTCAAGTCATCATGATGGTAAACTATGGAACTTGAACTCTTACCGTACTGATGTTATCCAAGCACTTGGTGGTATTGAAACCATTCTTGAACACACACTATTCAAAGCTACTGGGTTTGATTCTTGGGAAGGTCTATTCTGGGAGAAAGGTTCTGGTTTCGAAGATTCATTGAAGTTCAAGAAGTTGACTAATGCTCAAAGATCTGGTTTAAGTCAAATTCCAAATCGTCGTTTCACTCTATGGTGGTCACCAACTATCAATCGTGCTAATGTCTATGTTGGTTTCTTGGTTCAACTTGATTTGACTGGTATCTTCTTACATGGTAAGATTCCAACCTTGAAGATTTCATTGATTCAGATCTTCCGTGCTCATTTATGGCAGAAGATTCATGAAAGTATTGTGTTTGATCTATGTCAAGTCTTGGATGATGAAATGGGTATCTTGCAGATTGAAAGTGTCCAAAAAGAGTCAATCCATCCACGTAAATCATACAAGATGAATTCGTCTGCTGCTGACATCACCATCAATGGTACCTACAGATGGGGTTCAAGCGCTCCTTCATTGTTACATGACACTAATGATGATATGACGGTTGCTACCAGTGACAAATTCTGGGTTGATGTTCAACTACGTTATGGTGACTACGATTCTCATGATATATCAAGATATGTCAGAGCTAAGTTCCTGGACTACACAAATGATGATCTATACCCATCTCCAACTGGTGTCTTGATCGGTATTGACTTAAGTTACAACATGTATGACGCTTATGGTACGTGGTTCCCAGGTTTCAAACCATTGGTTCAAAGTGCTATGAAGACCATTATGAAAGCTAATCCTTCACTTGCAGTTCTACGTGAGAGAATCCGTAAAGGTTTGCAATTATACCAAGCTCAACCACAACAAGCCTTCTTGAATTCCAACAACTACTCTGATCTATTCAGTAATGATACCCAATTGTTCATTGATGACACCAATGTCTACCGTGTTACTGTTCACAGAACTGTTGAAGGTAATTTGACAACTAAGCCAATCAATGGTGCCATCTTCATCTTGAATCCAAAGACTGGTCAATTGTTCTTGAAGATTATTCATACTTCTGTCTGGGCTGGCCAAAAACGTCTAAGTCAATTGGCTAAATGGAAGACTGCTGAAGAAATTGCTGCTTTAATTCGTTCATTACCTCGTGAAGAACAACCAAAACAATTGATCATCACTAGAAAGGCTATGCTAGATCCATTGGAAGTTCACATGCTTGATTTCCCAAACATTTCTATCCGTCCATCTGAACTACGTCTACCATTTGCTGCTTCAATGAAGATTGACAAATTGCAAGACTTGGTGTTGAAGGCTACTGAACCACAGATGGTGTTATTCAACTTGTTTGACGATTGGTTAAAGACTATCTCCTCATACACAGCATTCTCACGTCTGATCCTGTTATTACGTGCTCTAGATGTCAATCAAGACCGTACTAAGTTGATCTTACGTCCAGATAGTTCAGTTGTCACTCAAGATCACCATATCTGGCCATCATTCACCGATGAACAATGGGTTGATGTTGAAACTAAGTTACGTGATCTGATCTTGAATGACTATGGTAAGAAACACAACATCAACGTTGCTTCGTTAACTCAATCAGAAGTCAGAGATTTGATCTTGGGTCAAGATATCAAGGCCCCATCTGAACAAAGACAAGAGATGGCTAAGATTGATGGTGAAACCAAGGATGAATCTTCCAATGCTTTGACTGGTGTTAAAGTCAAGACAAGAAACGCTCAAGGTGAAGAAATCATTGCTCATGTTTCAAGTAACTTTGAACAACAATCATTCACCTCCAAGACAGAATGGAGAAAACTGGCTATTTCTGCCTCATTGTTGCATATGCGTTCCAAGAACATCTATGTTGCTTCAGATGAGTTTGTTGAAGAAAAGACCACTTACATCATGCCTAACAATGTTTTGAAAAAGTTCATTCAAATCTCAGATACCCGTTCCCAAATTGGTGCTTACGTTTATGGTTCATCTCCAGCTGATAATGACAAAGTCAAAGAAATCAAGACCATTGTTGTTCCACCACAGACATGCTCTTTCAACTCTGTCCAACTGAGTAAGATTCAAGAAAGTGAATGGACCGAGGGTCTAGAACTGTTGGGTTGGATCCATACTCAATCTCAAGAATTCAACTACATGTCTGCAATGGACGTCACCACTCATTCTAAGCTATTCCAACATGATGATGAAGAACTGGTTGACTTTGCTGTCTCATTAACTACAGGTTCTGTGTCTTTGAATGCTTTCACATTGTCGAAAGAAGGTTACCAATGGGGCCGTCAAAATAAGAATTTGGACATTGCACCAGAAGGGTTCAAGATGGAATTTGGTGAAACTGGTCAAATGATCCTGTCAAGTAATATCATTGGTAACTTCTTGACCCCATCAACTGACATTTGGAATTACACCTTTATGGGTACTAGATTCCACCAAGACTTGGACTATGATTTGAAGATTGATATCCCAATCGAGTTCTACCATGAGTTGCACCGTCCTAACCATTTCATTTCCTTCAACGAATTGGAATACAGTGGTACATCTGTTGAAGCTGATCAAGAAGATGTCTTTGCATAGAGAACTCAAGAAGAAGAGAGTTTATTTGTACATTATAAAAGACCTTTAGAAGGTCGTTAATTCGTCATTATAAATCATTGTGTTATTATGTTCATTGTTTTCTGTTAATATTTACGTTCACGTTATAAAGATGTGTAGTTCTTTGGAAAGACGCCAACTTTACCCTTATTCTCACCTTTCCACCACTCAGCATCACTTCTCTTGTCCAAAATCTTGATTCTGTCACCTTTTTTCAAGGCTAGATCACCTTCTTGTTGTGGAGTGAAATCGTGCTTTGCATAGCAGTACTGGTAGTTGGTTCTGATAGAGCTGGCAGCTTCCGATTTGAGATCAAGATGATTCAAATCCTCACTTAAGGCACTTCCTTGTCTTTGTAGATGCAATCTTTCTAAATCAATCTGTTCTTTTGACTTTGTGATTGTTAGCTTATCAGTAATCTCTCTGACAACAGAATGGCACTTCCGAAACTTTTTGGAAACCTCATTAAAGAAATCTGGGCCCTTCATCTCACGTTCCTTGGTTCTGAGGGTGAAAAGACGTTCAGGAATGTCACCAATTTTTGTCAAAGTGTAGTAGATGGTCAATTGGACATAATAGAGTGTGACACTTAATGGTCTCATCAAGTCTGAAACTATCTTGAAGAACAAAGGGAACTCTTTCAAGAACAAATCATTAATCAGGTTATATTTTAACTTTGAAAGCTCAAGGTTCTTTTCATATCTGACCAAATTTTCTTCCTGCTTTAAACTCAAGACACCATCACCTGAAGCAGTCCTTTCTTTCAAAGATTCCAAATTGTTTTGATACTTGTTAACATCCAAGATGGAAAAATCTCTTTCTTTGATGTTTCTCTTGATCTCCTTTGTAATTACAGTGATCTTCTTCACGGGATCTTTAACGTTATTCAACAACAACTCCAAATTTGGCTTAATCTGTGTCTGAATTTCTTTCAATTCTTCAGATAGTTTGACAGCAAGAAACAAATTACCTTCATACCCAGCAGAATCTCTTATTGAAGAAGCAGAACAATCATCAAATGTACTAGGGTCCAAATTCTGGCTAACAACCTCTGTAAAAGCTTCTGTAAAACCTAGCAACTCTTTCAAGTAGGTTTCAGTGTAATCATGATACTTGGTAATCTCCAACACCAAACTATGGATGTTCTCTTCAGCCTTGACAAACCTTGTGTAAAGCTCTTCAAACTCTTTGTTCTTGGGCATCTGTGAACCAATGTTGATAGTCTGTTTGATGATCTGTGGGGCCCTCACCAACGACTTCTTGAAGTTGATCCAATCTCGATCATTGGACATCTCATGGATCATGCATTGAAACTTATCATCCAACGACTTAGGTTTGCTCGCCTTGTTAGACATGGCTGACCAATTGAGAAGCTTTCTTTGTCTTTCATCCCTTCACCAAAGGTTCAATTGTTTCAAAGATTTCATCAGCTTTTTCGATTTCATTTTTGTGTCACTTTTTCTTACAGCCAAAACCTTAAAAAAATAAACATGCATAAAACTTTTGCCACAAAAATCTCCACGGCAACCAAATAGTGGTTATACAACACGATAGTCTAAGCGAAACTTTCGAACTGGATACTTTTCAGGTCAATAGCTAACGCTTTCTTGGACTCATCCAGTTCTCTGACTTTCTCGAAGCTCAACAATTTCTCCTTGAACAAATTGTAGATTCTGATAATATCTGACCAGCCATGAGTGACATTTTCTTTGGCAACATTGGCGATATCAAAAGGATGTTCTCTGCCCTTTGGAGCCAGCTCAATCGCCAAGTCGGCCAAGTTTGGTTTCACTGTGTCAACGTCATAAATGTGGTAAACACCTTCGTCATTTCTATCTTTCAACCATTGAAATTGTTCCTCTTGACTAGGTAGCTTTGAGGCATTAGACCAAACACCAGCAATAGCAGCAGCTTGACACTCCATTGTGGCCCATAGATAAGGAGCCTGTTGCACTCCAATTGTAGCAAAAGTCGGATCTGTGACATTGAAGGCATATAGGTATAGGTTCTTCACAAGACTGTGTTTGGAGTTCTCATCAGCGATTTTACCCAGCTCAACTAGCTTCTGATCTTCAAGGAATGGATAATGGAAGTGATAACCAGTGGCATAGATGATTTTGTCAAACTTCCCAACTGTACCATCAATGAATTCAACGTAATCACCTTCAGCGTCATCAATGACAAATCTTTTGACCTTTGGACGTTGTATCAATTCAGGCTGATCTGTAACTTTTGGTCTATTCTCAATTCTGTTGTCAGATCTCTTGGATACAGTTATAGATTTAGCCTCCCCAATCAAGAATCTAATGACATCTTCACCACTTGCATGGGATCCAACCACAAGAACATCTTTCCCTTTGAACTTTGAGAACTCTTTGATGGCCTTTGTATGCCATAGATCATCAGGGTGTCTCTTGTTATAGAGGTTCAAGTCTTCGACAAATGGAACGAATGGAACACTGTAATGACCATTAGCGACAATAACTGAATCAAATTCTTCAGCATACCATTCGTCTTTACCCTGAGTTTTCTTCCTCAACACAACTTCCCATTTGTTGTTGATCTTTCTAACACGCTCCACTGTGGTGTTGTATCTAATGTGGCCATCCAATGCATTTTCATCGACAAACTTCAACAGATCGTTAACGATTTCACCAGCGGTAGAGAACGGATGGATCAATCTATCCTCTCTCTTCGTGTGATCGTAGTGCTTCAGACCATTAGGTAACCTCACCAGTGGTGCAATGATATTGGACATCAAGGCGGGATAAGCAGCTGAGTTACTCCATCTAACACTGCGATCTTGATCTTGTAACACCGGTTTATCAGCGCTTGATCCCTCCAATGCCTCGTCGGATGGTATTGAGTCCAGGATGTGGTCCAGAGTATGAGGCTCATTGTATTCACCTGAGTCTAGCGCTTCTTGGGATGGGAACTTTGGGTCAGAAACTGATGAATACTGCCAATTGCCACCAAGTTTATCATTTCTTTCAAACAATGTCACATTCTTGAATGCTGGAGTCTGTGGTTCCTTGTCACCAACAGTAGACACGCCATTCTCAGCGGTATGCAACAGTTCATAAAGGGCAGCAATGCCAGCAACGCCACCGCCAATAATGGCGACTTTCTCAATCTCAAATGCCATGATCTGAAGTCAATCTGAGGTTCTTGGATAATCAACGATTGTATCAAATCAGCCAATTGGGAGGACTTTATATCTCCGGACAAAGGCTCCACACATGTACAACAGCAGCTTCATGATCCCACAACGCTTGAGATTCCCTTTTGGTATCAACAGATCAAGAAAGTTGTCAAAGGCGCTAGATTTCCCTATTGTTTGAAAATCGCGGAGTTTTGACACCAAAAGTGAGGCTGCATTCTAAAGCCCAAATTAAACGCTCTTAAACCCCTAATCACAGTATGAAAACTACTTAAATCGAGTCTCTGGAAGCCTAATATTATAGTAGCTCTAAAATCTCATCAAATTTTCAACTTTGAATATTTTTTAAACATTTTTAACCAGAGCACTTTAATGAACCACTCTTCGTCATTCTCCAAAATTCGAGTTTTTTGAGTCGGAAATGCCGCGGTGGCCCAAACAATCAAGATCCCGATGATTACATAATCGCCTCCCTTCTGTTTACATAACCAACAACCTACATACATAGATCAAATTCATGGCTATTAATTGTGGGGCAACCCAATGGCCATGTACCACGCGATCAGTACATAGCAAAGCAAAGCTGGATGTCTAGATGTCATGATCCGGCTATATGATCGGGTTCAGGCACCAACTGACTACACTTGCACTCCACAAATGACTCCCCTCGCGACTCCAATCGAAGATCAGTGTCGAAAATCGCATCTCTTGCTTTGAGCTCATCGGACATACAACGACAGCAAACAACGTGTCACTGTGCTCCATGGCCAGCACGGTGTACTCACAGAGTAGCCAGAGACTCCAGCTATCCAGAGGGTCCAGCCCGATGGTCCTGAAGAAGGTGGAAAGATGGGCCGGACATCCAGGGACAGAGGGGATGGCCAGTGGCTGAACCTGAAACAGGACCCTAGTCGGGGTGGCGAGTGGCAGTGGCGAGTGAAGTTGCCAGATGGTACTATCGCAAGTTGCCAATTACCAGCGCAGTTTGCCACCGGATGACGTGCAGGTTACGCGAGTGCGGGCGCTGGATGATGCCACTGGGGAAGCAATTGTCAAGGTTACCATGTTTCCCTAGTGACAGTTTTACAAAAGTTGACAGGATGACGATCTCAGATTGGGGAACGCGGCCAAAAATAACCCAGGAACGGTAAGCGTGTCACTGTAACCTTAACTTTGTTGATGAAGAGAAAACAGTTGCTCAAAGGTGGCAAAGGGTAGCTACTACACCAGGTGTTGTTGAACTCGGTAAATCGTGAATATATTAAATAACTTTTCATAACCCATTAATATTGAAACCCATGAAATCAAACTCCATAAAACAGAACTAAAACCAAATTAAAAAACACCAAATTCTCTAGCAGGTGTGTAATCATAAAACTTTTGTCATAAAACTCTTAATAAAACTGTCTAATCTGAACCATGTCGGCAAAGCTAACACTCTTATTAATGTGTTCTTCTTCTTTGTAACTAACGAAATTGATAGGACCATTATAACTCTTCTTCAAGATTGGTTTAGGGGAGGTGGACTCTTGTAGGTAGTAAACTTGCTTGTTTATATCTTCAAAACAGCCATCGGAATCCAAAGTGGAGGCGGATGACAACGATGAGAAGCTCTCTGAACGTGTTGAATTGACAGAGGATGCAGTGGATGGGGACTCTTCTGGTGAGTGTTGAATATCAATAGGTGGGACTGAGCAGCTTGGTGACACCGGGTGACCAAAGTTGTCTTCAGTGGTGTAGGAATCAGGTAGAGGACCGTATAGCCAGGTGATGTCACAGTCCTTGTACCAGTTGACCGTCTCTGGGGAGATCTCTTTCAGGTCGTTCTTCTTCTTGGCCCACTTTCTCCAGATGATGTTCTCCAGTCTGGCCACGTTGGTAGACTGAGGGATGTAGCATGAGTTGGAGTGGACGTTGTGTATCAGCTTCCAGCAGTTATGGAGCTGCACCTCGTTGAAGTCGAACTGGAAGTAGTCGATGGCAGCGAAGTGGGAGACGTTGTGGTTGTTGAGGTTGGAGTACTTGTTGGTGACCAGGTTGTACTGGTCGTCGTAGGAATGCATGGCAGTGGAGCGCTATCCCGTCCAGAGTATGAGGCAAGCACTGAGCAGCAGAAGCCAGCTCATTTATACCTGGCGTCTAACTCCAAGCGTGAAACTCCGCTCATGCAAGGCGCCGGCAAAAAGAAACGCGGAGGAAATGACACTAAAAACCTAAAAACAGACTTTGCGACTAAACGCAAAGCGGAACTCTAACTGGAGGGACAAAGCTCTCTCCTCAGCAAGTGACGACACAGCGGGCTCCAGTGGTGGGCTCCCCTCTGGCGGACACCAGCACTCTCTTTCTATTCTGATTCCTTGTCCTTGTCCTCTCCGCCCGCCACTGGCCTCGCCGGCTATGGATCTCTGGACACCAGACCCTGAGCTCATCGGACGACTTCTCAGCATCAGCTGCCCCAGAAAACAGCCACCAAGAGAGTCACACCCACCACACTCACGATTCATGGGACTAAAGGTCATCGACTCATCGCTCCCTTAGGCAATACTCAGCCTGCTTATCTCCTACCCTTTAATCCCCCATGATCCCACCTTTGAAAAACCATCACACTTTTTTTTTCACCTTCCCCAGTACTTATCTCCGGAAAAACTTTGATGCAAAAAATTCATGGGGGAAATCGAAAGCATACAAGCGAGAATTGCATCATTTGGTGCCCTATAATTCAACCGTACACACAACCGCATGGGCATGGGACCATGACTATGGAGTCGTAGGCCTTATCTCTCTACACACTACGATGTTGGGGTAAAGAGTGGCAAGGTGACATCAGTTCACTGCGCTCATCTCACAACAGTCATGCTGACCAAGTGATGATCCAGGCTCCATTCCTACGTCCTTCCTTCGTCCGTGGATTGTGCGCCCAGGCTCACGAGCTCTTCCTATCAGTCAGCCTAGTTTTTCTGGAACTTTGGAAGCTGGAGCCTGGGGCGGGAGTACACAACAAGGCTACAAGCCCTACTGTCATCGCTGATCTTTTTGCATACCCCAGATCCTAGATACAAAAACTTCGGCGCACTAAAAAAAGTGCCGGGGTTTCTGAGGACAGCTGTGGCCTGTGGCCATATAGCCAGCATATCTACGGCAATGTCAGCGTACCAAGTCGCCAACGTGGGCACTAGGCAAAAGAATAACAACCGTTGGGGCTTGTGAACCATCTTCAATGTTTTCTTAAAACCCTAAATTTGATTGGCCCTAAAATTGTGTACACCCATACAACCACACCGGAGAAACTCGTGTATCCAGAAATATGGCTCACTGAATCCGGAGACAAGATGTCGCGAGCCTATCTACAAGCTACAAGGCACTGCATCAATTTGTGATAAGAGAAGTCGTCGAGTGACATGTGTCAAACCCGGGACCCTCTCGATGACAAGCGGAGCACCCTGCTCTGGCCTCTTGGAGCCACGGTTGGAGCCCCCTACAATTCCAAGATTGTGGGTCTTTTTTTAAGTCGACCTGCCTTATCTTCTGATTCCCTGGACCGGAGCAGTAGGACCCAGGAAAAAACTGATTCAAACGACACATGGGGAGTAGTCACGACTCAGGGGTCATTTGAGATTCGAATCTGTTGAGATCTGATATATACGTATTCAGCAGAACAGAACTATTCCCTCCAATGGCACGTTTCCAAAGATTTGTGGTAACTCATCATTTCAGCAGCAATTATGCCCGTTCTGTCTAGATCTCCAACTGTCCCCAATCGAGCTCCTCTACCAAGCTTCACAAGTTCCCACGGCCACAGAACGAGTGCCCTGCACAGGTGCTAAACTCCTTGCCAATTCCACCAGATCTGATTAAGTTAAAATTACGCGCATTAGACTTTTTAGCACAACCTTAAAATTCCAGGTGTTCCATTTTGGCTTCTTTGCATCGGAGGGGAAGATCTGACAGCTTGACAGTATCAGGGGAAATGGAGGTCAATCGTGATCACTGGGACAGTGAGTCGTGGGTTAGTGGAGGTGCAGAGGTGGAATGAACAAGAGTTAGTGACCTAGGGCTTGCAATTTGTGGTGAAGGGCTTGTTCTTATTCGTATCGGAAATATGTTATTATAGATTGAAGAAGCCCCGTTAATTGAAGAAAGAGGGTCGTTAACTCGGGCATGAAGGAAAACCAGTACCTCAGTAAGCGCCTTCATGTAACTTGCGACGTCGGAATATCGTCTCGTAAACGATTCAACTTTAAAGCCTTTAACCTCAAATCTCGCATTCCACTAGTGAAGCAGCGGTATTAAACAGAAGTGATGAATCAATGTTTCAGTTGCACATGCATACATGATCATTTGCTATCTCACGAAAAGAAACAATAGGTGTTTGAAATAAATGGAGTTGGGGTCAGCTGGGACGGATGAGGCATCGCGATATATATCATAGCCGTAACTAGCACCGGTCCCGCCAATAGACTCATGAGCATCTAAGACATCACTGACACTCACACCACTTAAGTCATCGTTGTTACGAACAGTGTGCTTATTGATTAGTGATGATTGTTTATTGTCACAGTGACTAGTTGAGTTCTTATTGTAAGCCATTGTGTATTTATGAATTTGTTCTTCTTCTTGTAAGTTGTATATGTTTCTTATAGCGACGTAGTTGTTAAGCAAACTGTTTCTCCAACAACTATTTAAAGTAAATAATAGAAAGTAACCGATTCTGTCTTTCGAATGTATATCTGTTACTGTGCCTGTTTGTGAGATCTTATTTGTTGCAATCTCTGTAAGTATGAGAGCTAAGATTTCTTCTTATCTTATCTTCAAGTTCTTCTTGTTAATCGAGAGCCGTTAAAGATGGTCTCGCAGTACTAAAGTATGTTTATTTTAATATAACCTAATGTGTATAAATTTTACCGATATAACTATATAATCCTTTTGTAAATATCTCAGTTGTCAATTTCCTTGTTACTGTCAGGGAATCGTTTATTTGAACTGCTTTAATGTGTATTGAGCGGGTTTATAGTACCTGTTGAGATTGTTTTCTCTGGTACTAATGTTTGTTCAAAAGTTTGGGAATTCTCTCCCTTTTGTACCTGAGACTTCACGTTTCTTATTTCTCAGCATTACCACCACAGCCTATTTTGTGACACTGTCTCCTGCATGTGCTATTGCATTAAACCTCGTCTACTGCGAGTTTCTTGCATCAGACACTGTCACCTGTATGTGACTTGCATTAGACACTGTCACACTTGCCCTAATCAATTTTACCAACCTTAATTTCTTCTAGAACGAGTTCGCGTACTTTTCTACAGAACAGGTTCGCGGAAATCTTTATCAAACGTATTCGCGCACTGTTTCAAAGCCCGTAGAAATCTTCAATTAGTACCGATACAGAATTCCCTTATTTCTGGGATTCTGGCAATAGGAATCAAAACCATGGTTAAATGAACTAGAGTTTAAAGTTGTTGACGTTGCACACGACGTCATGTCGCCAAGGACGGGCCTTAGAGTTACGCAGTACGACGACTATTCCTTTCAATTGCTTCCAAGGCATATAGAAACAGAGAACAATGAAGGAAATTGAATATTTAGTCCCGTGTATTACCGTTTAATTCGTAATAGAAGCCAAATGGAAGCCTATTTAGGTTTAGTGGAAGCCTGAAGGCATTTACCGACTTGAAATGACTTTCGATTACGATCCAATGAGGCCAGGTGTCAGGTACTCACACCAAGCAAGACACGAGTACTAGACTCTTCCCAACAATAAAGTAGTACAAGCAAAGTTACTAAAGATACATCCTACTTCAAGGTTACGTCAAAATCATACCACGAGGGAGACCGCAATCTTCCTGACATAAATAGGCAGAGGGTAAGACGGTACACCGTTCACCAATGACCAATGACCAATGACCAAGACTCTAAGCTGATGGGGAATATGCTAACAACAGGGCGCCTGTATTTGCAATTTGGTAAGTAACGAGGAAGTTTAACTGGTAAATCATGATTCACCAATTTCCAACATGTTACATCGCCAATGCCAGCAAGCTCGATTGTTCTTTAAAAAGCTTCCTTGCATACTAAAAAATAAAGTTTGGATTTTGACACAAAAAGCTGTGATCCAGAAGTTCGCGATTTTCACTTATATTCCGAAATAGGAAATTTCCCAAATCGGTGATTTATAAAATTTACCCGGAAGGACTTCGTTCTGAAAATTACGCTTCATTTCATACAAACTCTCAGACTCAAATTTACCCTTGAAAAATTTTCCATCAACGCTGTTTTTCATAAAATTTTTTCAATTTAAAATTTTTCACTCTCTACACTTTCAAGTCTTCAACTAATACTAACTCAATTATAGGCAAAGATGTCTCACAGAAAATACGAAGCCCCACGTCACGGTCATTTAGGTTTCCTACCAAGAAAGAGAGCTGCTTCCATCAGAGGTAAGGTCAGATCTTTCCCAAAAGATGATAAATCAAAGCCAGTTCACTTAACTGCTTTCTTAGGTTACAAAGCTGGTATGTCCACCATTGTTCGTGACTTAGACCGTCCAGGTTCCAAGATGCACAAGCGTGAAGTTGTTGAAGCTGTCTCCGTCGTTGACACCCCACCAGTTGTTGTTGTCGGTGTTGTCGGTTACGTTGAAACTCCAAGAGGTTTAAGATCATTAACCACCGTCTGGGCTGAACATTTATCTGATGAAGTCAAACGTCGTTTCTACAAGAACTGGTACAAGTCTAAGAAGAAGGCTTTCACCAAATACGCTGCCAAGTACGCTAACCAAAACGGTGAACAAATTGACCGTGAATTAGCTAGAATCACCAAGTACGCCTCAGTTGTCAGAGTTTTAGTTCACACCCAAATCAAGAAAACTCCATTAGCTCAAAAGAAGGCTCACTTAGCTGAAATCCAAATCAACGGTGGTTCCATCGCTGACAAGGTCCAATGGGCTAAGGAACACTTTGAAAAGACCGTTTCTGTTGACTCTGTCATTGAACAAAACGAACAAATTGACGTTGTTGCTATCACCAAAGGTCACGGTTTCGAAGGTGTTACCCACAGATGGGGTACCAAGAAATTACCACGTAAAACTCACAGAGGTTTACGTAAAGTTGCTTGTATTGGTGCTTGGCATCCAGCCCACGTTATGTGGACTGTTGCTCGTGCTGGTCAAAACGGTTACCACAAACGTACTTCCATCAACCACAAAGTTTACAGAGTTGGTAAAGCTGGTGATGAATCAAACGGTGCTACTGAATTTGACCGTACCAAAAAGACTATCACTCCATTAGGTGGTTTCGTTAGATACGGTTCCGTTAACAACGACTTCGTCATCCTAAAGGGTTCTATTCCAGGTACCAGAAAGAGAATTGTCACTTTGAGAAAGTCTCTATACACTCAAACCTCAAGAAGAGCCTTAGAACAAGTCAACTTGAAATGGATTGACACTGCTTCTAAATTCGGTAAGGGTAGATTCCAAACCCCAGCTGAAAAGCATGCTTTCTTAGGTACTCTAAAGAAAGACTTATAAATTTGATTCATTGTTAACATTTTGGATTTGAATTTATAGTTAATTGGTTACTCTTGGATATGATTTTGGTTGAACTTTATTGAAGTTAGTATTATTAGTTTTAATAGATATTATAATCTGTCCTTAATGCGATTGTAGCTCATCATTACGCTCGTTGTCTTTCCAGAACTTCGTGATCTCTCGACCGTTCTGTTGAAATTGATTTTACAACTAGTGGCCGTTTTCCCAGATGCTACTTAAAGACCATATTTGGGACATGAAAACAAGCAGAGATGTTCAAAAGTTGCACTTTTCTCTCCAGATATCTTTTTCAGAGCAATTGATATACCTTTTTCCTTGTAGAACAAATATGCATTGATGTTCTCCACCTAGGACGTTGGTGTCTATAGTCAATTTTCGCAAAACATCACCACTAGACTACGACCAAGTTAACAAAAGATTAAAAGAGTTGTATTTCTTTAAACAAAGAGCCAGCTAGTAATATAAAAATACAGAAAGAATCACACCGAAGACAGGACGACACCAAATATGACGTAGAACAAGAATTGACAATAGAAAAAAGCACATAATTCAAACAATAATAGACAAACTGAAAAGAACCAAAATTCATGAGAGCTAAGAGCCCTTGAGATGGATGAGGCAAGTGAAAAGCAGATGATTAATGCAACTCCGGAGTGTACAATCAGACACTGCGACGGATCATTTTGATCAATGCCTTTCTGGCGTCATACTTCATCTCTTCATCTTCAAAATCTTTACCTTCGTCACTGTTGCTAGTAACTTCGTCACTTAGGTTGAATTGATCTTGGAAGGCAGGTTGCTCAAATGGTAGATGGTCACCTATCTCACTGAAGAATGGATCACCAGGTATCTTCATTGGATCGATGAACATATCATAGTCTTGGCTCAGTGATTGTGATCTTGGTGAATTGAATGGATGATGTGCAATGTTCATTAAAGATTCATGTCTTGTAATTCTTGGTTTTGGGGTTGGTTGTGCTGGAGAGCTTAACATAGCTCTCATTGGAGGTGATTCTAGGTGTTTCAGACTTTTGACTGTTGGAATGCTAGTGGTTGATTTCACCTTGGTGATAGTAGCTTGACCGAATTCATCAATACTCAAACTGACTTTGTAATGCTCATTATTGGACTGTAGTTGTGATGGCATGTATTCTTTGCTTTGTGGTCTCAAGTCTGGAGAGTTCACTGGGTTCTTAGGAAGTTCGTTAGAGTATTTCTTCAAATCTGGAAGTTCAATTGGTTTCATTTGATACTTTATTGGACTTGAGTTCACTAGACTTGTACCAGGAGATGACAAATTGGCATAGTAGCCTTGATATAGTGGCGACGATTGCATGATTGATGAGAATGATGATGGCATTGATGCTGGGGTCATTGGTGATGAAGGGAAGTTGCTTGGGATCGGCGGTGGGTTCATCTTTGATCTTTCAACTTTTCTCTTAGGTTCTGGTTGTCTAGCCTTTGAGATCTCACGAATCTTTGCAGATGAGACAGATGTGATTGGTGATGAGAGTAACAGACTTGGATTCACAGATGAATGCTCTGAGTGTGGCGTTGGTGATGATTTTTGAGTTAATGTTTCAATGTTGTACTGGGTGTTTAGTGAAATCTTTGCAGTCTTCACAGAGGAGTTTCTTGGTTTGCTGACCTTAGATCTGGCTGATCTTGGACTTGACTTTCTCTTCTTGTCTGTAGTGGCATCATCTGTCAGTTTCATCAGCAAACCACCCTTTGGAGATGGGTTGACAACTTTCTGCAGTGGCGATGAGGAGATGGAGTTTCTCTTGCCCAGAGGCGAGATTCTCATCAATGGAGAGCCTGCGTTTGGGGTTCCTTGCTTGACAACAGCGGCTGAAGAGTGGGCAGCAGGACTGACGTTAGGGTACTCAGGGATTTTAGGTGGTCTACCACGGCGACGCTTTGGAGGAGGAGTGGTCAGAACAGGGTTCATGTTGGCCTTGTCACCTTGAAAAGAGTGGGAGTTCAGAAGGTCAGGGCTGTGCAGGGAGGTTAGTATGTTCTGGGGTAGAAGGAAGACTGGTTTCTGGGAAGACTTACTTCATGGTGGCTAAGATGCTGTCAGGGTGAAGAGTTGACATTATCCCTGGGTTGATCTGAGACAAGAGGAGTGTATGTCTAAAGATGTCTAGCTGGAATCACAGGGTAGATGCAGGTGTAGAGGGGCAATGTAGTGGCGATGTGGTGGCACTGGGGAGGTGTCTCTGTGAGAGTGTTGCTGCGTTGGTTGGTGGAAGTGTGGTTGTAGTTTGATGCAAAATCCTACTAGGCTCTGGTTTTTGATGGGGAAAGAACTTTTTTTTTTGAGGCAAAAGCTGCTGTGGTCAGTTCTGCTGCAGGGAGAGTTGCTCTGCAGTCGATGCCAGTCAGTCCCAAGATGGCGATAGTCCTTCCGTAAAAGTTTAAATTAAGTGCAGCAGCCTCTCAAATTCCTTGAAAAGTCCTGGCGATCTCGAAATTTGGCCCGAATGGGTAAAAAGTAGAATTTTTCAGAAACGCGAAAAATGCGGAATTTTCGAGATCTGACGCGTTTCATTAAAAAATTACCGAAAAGGGCAAATTAATTGCAGGGGCCTTACGAGAGACGCGTAGGAGTGCGAAAAAAGGGCCTGGATCACCAGTGGGCACCCCAGAGATGAAATTCATGGCGTGTACTGTGGGTGTGTTCGAGACTGAGTGCACAGCGAGAAAGCATCACCGTCAGTGGTCTCTCAGTGCATGTATCTCATCTCTGCATCCGGCATTCCACCCGCAACATTCAAGTGATACTGTGTAGAAGATCTTGATACTGCCTCGCCACAGCTAATTTGTACACAGTTTGGGCAGCGGCCACGGTCGGTGGTACTATTAATCTTGAAACTGTATTGTAAGAGGGCTCTATGGATCGGCCTCGAGAGGTTTACTAGTACCGTTAGAAAGCTCATGGAGTGGGTATCAAGGTCCAGGTGCTTAAAATTCTAGCTAGTGGCGCCACACGATCGAATCAGACTTACTTGCACTGAGGAGGAATCGATCTAGTAACCTCATGTAAAGTCAGAGGTACAGCTTGCGATAGAATTGACATATAATTAATCTAGGGCACTTGATCCTGTCGATTATGATCATGATCTATAAGATGCATGAGCTGGCCTCACAAGCTGAAGCTGAGGGAGCACAAATTAGGAATGCATGCAGTACTCTCATGACCATATTGGCATGATCCGGTTCGTCGTCTATAAATAAATTATGGGCACTTCACCATCATGAATTACGTGAAAACAGATCTAGAACAGACTTTTGTGATGTATCATATTAAGTAAAACAGCAATACAGGGAGATGAATGTTTCGATCTCCTTCTCTTCAATCTTTCTAATAAGGACAAACAAGCTCCAGTGGCCATAAACAGGAGTTGCGAATGAACAACAATGAGTATAGTACATTAAACCATGAACACTTGCTTGTCTTCCTTTCAAGATGAATCTCTAGCTAAGAAAGCCACCAATGTGGATTTCAATCATGAATAACAAATAACCAACACAAACAGGAAAATTGTGAGTGAAAACAGGTAAATTTGAATGAGAAGAACACGTTTTTTTATCGACGGAATAGATCTAGTCAGTATGGGCAGTAATCATTTTAAAATCTTCGAGAAAATCCGTCATCTTAAAGTCGACCTTATTTCAAGAAAAACCGACATTGGCATAATGGCATCGAACGACATAAGATGACTATAGCCCAGCTAAAAAGAAGTATCCTGAAAGCATCTCACACAGTCATCTTTTATTCTAGAGGCTTTTAACACTGTGGCGAGAAGCCAACATGAAACAGCACCAGGGGCAATAATAACAAAAAAAAAATAAGCAGCAATAACTCCACCGACATCACCAATAACATGACGAAGGGCGACACCAAACCGTAGAGAAGAATAGATAGCACCATCATTCAGTCTTTAGACCGAAGGCAAAAACAATAATGATATTCATAGACATAACAAAAAAAAAACTAGTAATACAGAACATGAGCAATAATAATACAGGGGAACACGTTTGGTTTCTTGAGCCAACACGTGAAGAGGTTGAAGACCAGCATCAAACTAATAGGTAACAGCAACAACACCACCACCATTAGTTTGTTCGTAGACTTCAATGACATCAGAGTCATTCAAACCGATCAAGGCAGGAGTGTCTTCACCTCTGATAGGACGACCTTCGAACTTGAATAACATTCTGTTTAATGGGACATCAGTGTTACCAGCGAACAATTCCATGATCTTTTTCAACTTGGTGGTTCTCTTGAAGGCAAAGTATAGTTTCAATTCTAAACCGCTGAAGGCGACCTTGATCTTGGACTTGTCCTTGACAGGGGAATCACCAGATTCGTGTTGTTCAACAGCTGGAGGGGCCATGGCGAAGTTGTTGGGAGTGGGTTGTTTTGAAAAAGTGGGATGGGAGCTCTTGGGAGTCTGTGGGCGCGTCAGAGGAGATTGGCCGGGAGGCGATGGGCTGGAGAGTAGATCTGGAGTGAACGCAACACAGGAGTATCGGGCAGGCGATTTGCTTGTGTGGTGGGGAGTTTCTTCACGCTTGTGTTGTTTGGCAGGGGGTTTTGGTAGAAGGGATGGTTCCACACAAATTTCGCTGAAAATTTGGACTTTTTTTCCAAACGCTGGATTTTTTTCGATTTGTCCCGATCCAATGGTTGGCATGGTTGACACCTTCAGATTCAAAAATTCTTCTCAGACACCACTATTAGGGCTCAAACGGAGATTAACAGGTGGCTAAGGACTTTGCAGGTCAGTTTCATGATATAACTATCCAAAAGCAGGCAATTTATATGCGAGTTTGGTCCTCTTCTGGCACTACACGGCTATACTCCACATGCAAGAGTTTTCTTACCATGGTCAGTTACATGGGGTTCAACTACAAAGCGACGTCATAAGGTCATAGTCCATTAAAATTGCTTTACTATAATAGTCATGTCACGGAATAACCGCCCTGCAAAGTCCTATATAATTTCAAAAGTCAAGACGGCCAATAATAGCCTTAGACAAACGCAGCAACCTTAGGTCGTTGGTTTAGCTTCAATGATATCGCTGCTCTCCAACCCAATTTCTATCGTTGTCATATCCCCAGTGATCTTTCTCCCTTCATAATAGAATTCAATATCACTAGGTTTATACCCGTTGCCCTCCAGGAATCTCTTAAACACCTTCTTCAACTTAACACCCTCTTTGACTTTGAAGTACAGTTCTTTCTCACCAGTCCGTAAACGAAATGAGATCTTCGGTGTTTCTTCTGGAGGCAGTATTCTGAAAACTGTTTCTTCATGTGGATTGGCCTCAATTGAACCAGGTGAATCGAATGACCTTATGAGAGTTTCACCCAACTTGAAGAGCACAGGTTTACCAGTTTTCCTTTTGAAATCATCAAAGATAACCTGGAACTTTTCAGTTCTCTGTAATTCATATCTGTGATCGGTGTCTTGAATAGTTATTGTAAATAATTCTTCTTCTTCCTCAGGCTCTAGTTCTTCATCTGTATGTGGCGGTGTGATTTCAAGTGACTGTGACTGTGACTGTGACTGTGATGATGTTCTTTGCGATTCTGGCGCCACCATGTTTGGCCGCTGGCTGTGGTTATCGACTTGGTGATTTTCATCTTGTTGTTGTACTGGTATTTGTTGTTGTACTTGTTGGGGTTCATGTTGTGGTTCTGGTTGTGGATTAAGTTCTTCTCTACCATCAATGATAGGCACTGTTGGGGGCTCTTTAGCTTCAAAGTCAACAGGAATGGCATGTTGGATATCCAGACCAGACATGTCGTTATCTTGGTTCTCAGGCGCAGAATGTTCGCTTTCAGATTGCTGTTGGTCATCATTTTCACCGTTTGAATCAACCGAATCTTGTTCTGATGATAAAACTTGAGCATCAGCTTCTTCCCTAGAGAGAAATCTTGACTCATCATTAGCATTTACTTCCTCTTCAGGTTCGTCAACATCCATTGGATCATTTCCACCAGTGTCAGCAGCGTTATAAGTAATGTAAATGTTGTTGTAAATGCCAAATCGGAACAATCGTCTGTCATTATCTTTCTGTGTGATCTTTAACCCATACTCTTCGATGAAGAGTTCTTCTTCAGCAGCTAGACCAAAAGCATTCTTCAAATCGCTCACACGTGAATTCAATCGCACCTTGATTTCTTTGATCTCAGTTGTGTTCAGATTCCTCAGTTGGATTTTAGCTTCAGGGTACACACCGGCCAAGTTCATCTCTTGTATTCTCACTAACTCGATGAAAGGGTTGAAGTTCTTGATCTCTTGAGGATCTTTAGTGCCCAACACAGCGGAAATGTACTTGTCGCTCTTCCTGAAGGCAGATATCTGTGTCATTTTGGTGTTGTGTGGAACGTGTTTTGGTTATGGGGGTTGTCTTGTTGACACTTTTTTTTGATCTTGAAAAAAGTGCCTACAGAACCTAAACACTTCATGAGAAATAAGCCTACAAATATAGATGGAAGTCATTAAAACGGGGAATCCCCACATTAGATGCTATATACGTAAACCAGAGAGTAGTATCAAAACCATACGCACGATTCATAAACTTATGATACAGTAGTTCTCTTAATTAGGGCCACATTACCATTTTTCTTCAGGATTGGCCTTGTACTCTTCATAGGCCTGTTGGTTGAAAATAGAGATCTCAGTCTCGTTGTCTGCTTTTCGTTAGTAATCAGTTGCGGTAATTAAACAGGTATCCAAGTCTGTACTCACCGATTCCAAGATCATGTAGTGATTTTTCTGAAGTCAAATCAAGGACCCATTCATCATGATCAAAATTTATCACCAAGTTCAAAGTCTTAGAACCATGTGCATGTGTGTAGATTTTCAGGGTGTCATATTCAACATTTCTGAAAGGTCTTAGGCCACCTTCAGTACTGATCTTTGTCTTGATATCGTTGAATAGATCGATTGGTTTCTTATGTGCCAGATCGTAGTCCTTCAAAATGACATTTTTGACGTTTCTGTATGGGAATGATTTGATGATTCTGATGGTGATGACAGCTTGGGTGACGGGTCTGACAGTTGAAGTTAGTGGTTCTTCTTCACTCATTGTGTTGTATGGGGAGACAAGGAAGTTATTGTCGTCTCTTTAGAGATGTTGTGATACGCTTGTCTTCTGGAAATTTTCATCTTGGAAAAATTTAGATCGAGCAGAGCTTAAACAATAGGCATCACACAGAACCGAATAACTCAGCCAAAGTTGGGGCTATAAGAAAGAAACCAACTCACAGCTCAAAAAGAGAAACAACTCAAGACTTACAATAGCTCAAATACTCCATAATCACACATTAAAGGCAAAAAATTGCAAAAAAGAAGAATAGAACTCCTCATGGGGGGCTCGAACCCCCGACATTTCGGTTAACTTCCGCTAAGAAATGATTTTTCCCTAGTTTGACTGTAAAAGCCGAACGCTCTACCAACTGAGCTAACAAGGACGAGTTCTAAAATTTGAAAAATTGGTGTTTTCCATACTATGCTTCAGCTTACATAATCAACAGGCGGGCGATTACATAATCAATATAACCTGGTGATAGACCATTTTAGTAGTTTTCCCACTACAATCGGCCGATAAGCTCTCAATAAGTTGCTGGGGTTAGAAAATGAGCTTCAATGGAGGTACGAAAGAGGTAGCAAAATATAAATACGTATTTAGGTGGATATATGACCCGCTTTGGTACTTTTGGAAAATGAGCTATCAGTCTACAAATGACAACGTCTGAGCGGGTATTCATAGTATTAAAGTCAATCATAAGTCCATGAGAATTATTCATGGTCACTGTTTATATATAAGACATTAGGAGAAGTGGAAACAGGTATCAAAACAAACAACAATCTAGGCTGTATTCTATTAGATGGTTAGTGGGACAGAAGTACCAACTTCACAGAATTGGGTCCAGTTGGAGACGAACAAGTCAACAACCTTGTCGTAGAACTTTTCATTGTCAATAGCAGTGACAATAGTGGCATTACCTAGCTTGTAACCACCTTTTGGAGCATATTCTGGGTTGTAAATTCTTAGGGAACCGTAGAATGGTGAGTAGTATGAAGTGTCAACGCTGACTTGGACATCGATAGTTTCTTTGATCAAGTCTGGGAAGGACATGAAAGCTGAGACGACATCATCCCAGAATGGTAAGTTTTGTTCAAAAGTGTTTTCGGTGTAGTTGGCAGTACCTAACCAAGATGAGACTTGTTCAAAGTAAGTGTTGTTTCTGATGACGTCTAGACCACCAGCTCTGTCAATGACTCTGTCGAATAGTTGTTGAGATGGAACTAGGAAGTTAGTAACATTACCACCAACGTAAAATTCGTTCCAGTCGGCAGTGAAGACGATTTGAGCAGCTTCTGGATCTTGGATTAAGTTGATGTCAGTGTTGATGTCAATTTGGTTACTGTCACCAGTGGCTTGAGCGTATTGGGTGTCAAAGTAACCACCCATAATATATAGACCAGCAGCGTCCTTGGCCAAATCTGGGTAGATGGATAGAGCTTGAGCAACGGTGGTCATGGTACCAGCAGAGTAGATGGTGACTGGTTCAGTGTCTTTGTATTTCTTGACGGCATTGATTAGAGCAATGGCACCTGGAGTTTCATCGTAGGTGAAGTTCTTCCAGGTATAGGTGTCTTCGTAGAATGGAGACCAAGCACCTTCCCATTGTAAGTGACCGAATAGGTCTTCCCAAGCTTGGAAAGTTTCGTTGGTTCTCAATAAAGGTTGAGCAGCACCAGCGTAATGTGGGACACATGATGATAAGTTGTAAGTTTCAATGATACTCCAACCTTGACCAACAGAGTCGACTAGAGAGGCAGAACCGAAGGAACCAGACAGACCAACGACTTCGTCACCAGCAGCCATTGGGAATAACAAATGCAATGGGGACAAACCATCGTTATCCATGAAGATTTTCTTAGCGTTAGCAGAGCTAACTAGAACGGTGGCCAATGAGACAAGAGTAGCGAAGTTCATCGTGTGTATGAAGGAGCAATGGAACTGGGGAGACACTTCTCCAGACTGGAACAATTGCAAACGGGGATGGGCAATCTTTTATACTCGAGATGGGATGCATTTTTTTTTCCAACGGCCTCCTGCTTGAGATAAAAAATGTTCGACCTGCAGCAGAGTGCAGCTGGAGTGTTTCCGCACTGGCTGAAAAAGACGACTCGGGCAGCTAACTGGGAGATCAGTGTCTGCTGGAAAGGGAAACACGGAGGCGCCTGGGGGAAGAAACCGAGCCTGGAAGTGGCCTAGCAGCCTTGGTTCTCCCCAGCTGTCTGCCTAGCCTTCTCCCAAGACTTCCCCTGTCACTAGCCTCACCGCCGTTGAAATATTTTCTAGGCGGAGGAGCTTTTTCTCCGGCACTAAATTGGCTAATTTAATCAGAGAGCGATCACTAGCAGTGGGAGAGCGCATGCAAGGCCGGCGGACAGGCCAATCAGCCAATTGTCCAGTGCTACAGACATTGTTATACCTACGTAGAAGATCTACTGGCGGAACCTTTTTAGGGCTTCAACTGACAGCTTGAAAGCTTCTTTTGGATTTCGGTTGTACTGCGATAAGCTTGTATACATGCAACACTCCCCCATTTGGCTGTACAGCAGAGCACGGAGACTTCCTGTTCCATTGTCGGTAGCAGCAGATACCAGCACAAAAAAGCCGTACTAGATATATCTCATGGCTCCCAGCTTTTCCTAGTCCGGCCAGTTCAATTCCTGTTTAGGCCAAATGAAGTGCGTTAAGGACATAGATATGGCCAACGCCAGAAACAATCTTTACCCAATCCCCGCGGGGATTTGCCACACAAAAAGCCCCCAATTTAGTTGGAGGAGAATCTTGGATATCCATCGTAAGTTCCTTTAGGCTGAAGACGTTCTTTGGGCTGAGGATTCATCTGTGATAGTCTTGTTCACGGAATCCAACTCCTTATCTAGCTTCTTCAGCTTTGCACTGTTTGCGTTGTCCACCAGTGTCGAATAATTTCCAATGAGCTCCTTCAGTGGCTCTTTCAGACTCTGTATCTGGGAAGTGATCGTGGAGTAGGGGTCAGGATTTGTCATTTGTGGTGTCTTTGATCGTGGTTCGTAGAAAGAAAGACGCGTACTTGTCCAATTTTTCACTTTTCATGGGATCCTCAGCTCAAGCCATCTCCACAAAAAGTCTACAAAAATGAGTGAATGCTAGTACTTGAATGAATTCCTCTTATACACCCAATGTGCTCATCAAAACATGCAACCATTTCAGTATGTCCTCTCTCATTTTATCATCCATATCCAAGAGCTCTCTGTATTTGAACGCGGCAGACTTGTAACATATATCTGCAACTTCCGTCTGTAATGGTTTTGGTTTATCACCCATTCTTCTCTTTACTTCCCTCGTTATCATCTTTTTAAAGCTTTGCCTTATGAGAGATCTCTTCAATTGTTGTTCCTTGATGTTCAGGGTTGCCTGTGCCTTGTTATTCAGCTTTGCAAAATTAGCACTTCGCTGTCTCAGTAACGTGTCTATCAGGTCTTCTTTCTCATTGACTTGTTCATCAATGAAGTAGTTGTTGTCCATGGATTCACCATCTTTTATTATCTGTCTCAATTTCTCGAATTTCAGGTCAAGGAGAAGGCATTTAACTGCAAATGTGTCTTCTGTTTTCTCAATATAGAACAATAGATGCAAGAGCGATGAGATCCTGGATAAAATTGCATTAGTGATCACATTAATTTCTATGTCTGAATGATTGGCCAGCCGTTGAAAGAGCTCTAGAGTCTCTGGATTGGATGTATACCTATACCATTGTCAGTAAACGCTCGTCAACCGGTAAAACAAGATTAGACTTACACATTGTATGGTTTGTCAATGATGGACCAAATGGGCAGGTATGCAGGGTTCACAATATTCACGAACGTCAATCCCTGATCCATGCTCTTCATGTTTTCATTCACAACTTTACTCCTACTTGACCAGATCTCTATGTCTGGGTATTTTGTGTCAGTAATTGTGTCTTGTAGTCTCCAAACCGCGTCACACATACCTTTGGCCTCCTGGTTTGCCTTCAAAAGATCGTTGTCCTCCAGGGACTTGATCCTCACCGTCTTCAAGAGTCTCTGGCTCATTGTCACTCAACGAACAGAACGGAATAACCAACACACACACGACAAATTGGCCACTATCAACACACAAATGCAAAAGCTTATTGCGTTTTTCTATGGACCCGCGCCAGAAATCTGAAAAATCACTAAAACTTTGCCCCCGCACAGAATCGATCCCCGGCCACCGAACCTCGTAAAATTCGCACTTTTTGGTTCCTGTCTTTTGAGCTGTAAAGAAAAATTTATTTTAGTTGAGCTCACAAGGGTTTGTTTGAGCATACAAACACGAGATTTAGCAAGGAACAGCCCCAAACGGCGCACAGTTTGCTCGCTTAATTCACACTTCAGCATTGATCTTCACTTTGGCGTTATTGGTTTCCTGCTGTTGATTTTACAAGACTCTCCAAATCACAAAGATATCAGACAATTGTACGGCTGCTCATAGACATCACAACCCGCTCACAAGTCTCATCATCCAACCCTTAACAAGAACATACATCCACAGATAAACTAATAGATCCAATCAGAGATGTCGACATACCAGAAATCTGAGAAAATTTACTCAATTTCAGAGGTCTATGCTGACGCAAACAACAAAAGACCAAGAAGTTATTGGGATTACGAAAACTTTGAAATCCAATGGGGTCAAATAAGCAACTATGAAATCATCTCCAAGATCGGTCGTGGTAAATACTCTGAAGTGTTCCAAGGTCTAAATATCGTGAATAACCAACCTTGTGTCATCAAAGTGTTGAAACCGGTCAAGATTAAGAAGATTTACAGAGAAGTTAAGATTTTACAAAACCTAACAGGTGGTCCAAACATCATTGGATTGCTAGATTTGGTCAGAGATTCAAGCTCTAAGATACCTGCTTTGATCTTTGAAGAAGTTAAAAACGTTGATTTCAGAACACTATACTTGAAATTCAAGAGAAGTGATATTCAATACTATTTCAAACAATTACTAATTGCACTAGATTACTGTCATTCAATGGGTATCATTCATAGAGATGTCAAACCACAAAATGTGATGATTGACCCATTCCAAAAGAAGCTGAGACTTATTGATTGGGGTCTAGCAGACTTCTACCACCCTGGTGTTGATTACAATGTTAGAGTTGCTTCCAGATATCACAAGGGTCCAGAACTGTTGGTCAACTGTAACCAATACGATTATGCCCTAGATTTATGGTCAGTTGGTGCCATGATTGCTGCTATCATCTTCAGAAAAGAGCCATTCTTCAGAGGTGACTCCAATTTTGATCAATTGATTAAGATTTCAAAAGTCTTGGGTACAGATGAATTACACGCTTATTTGAAAAAATACGGCTTGAAATTACAAAAAGAATACGATGATGTCCTACCTCCAACTCCAAGAAAGCCATGGTCATCATTTGTCAATGACAAGAACAGATTTTTGATTGATGATGAAGTTGTTGATTTAGTGGACAACTTGTTAAGATACGATCATAAAGAGAGATTGACTGCCAAACAAGCTTTAGACCACCCATTCTTTAAAGGCGTTAATTGAAAGGAAAGATTAAAAGAACGTCGCCGCCTAGTAATCGAGGTTTATGGTTTAATGGATAACGATTAAGAATTGGTTTTAGTTTCATGTGTTTTCCCCTTTCACTCTACATTGTTTGATTTATAGCCAGAATTAATGGCTCACTACTGTTTGTTGTTTTATAATCATTCCTATTCAACTTCTAATATAATATTTGCGTTTACTCAACTCGATTTAGTCTTTGAACGGCAGAGTTCTTTCTTTCTGTTCACGTTCGACCATTACATGCCCATGTAAAAAGTTCTCCAGCTCTGCACGTCGACACTACAATAATCTCCAACAGATAATGCGCTGAGTGAATGCAAACGTTTTATGTATGAATTGTCTATATATTACTCAACTTTGTTCTTCTCTTCTCCACTCTAGTAGTCTCAACATTCAAGCTTGTGAAAGTCATAGCACAACTCTCACAGAAGACTTTACCATTAACAGACAAATAGTCACTATCAATGGCACTGTGACACTTTGTACATTTCAAACAGTCAATATGGTATCTATCCTTCTCATCATCTTCCAGACACTTCCCGATGATACCGTTCCCACAGATCTTACACAGTGAGTTGTTCTTCAAGTGGTAGTGGTACTCACAGTATGGTAAGTCATCCAAAACAAAACAGTTGATCTTCTTGCTGAATTTCAAGTCACATGTGGTACAAGTGAAACACTGTCTATGCCACTGGCCTGACAGTTCACCTGATCTGGAGTAAATTGGTTTAGAATCAATTTCCAACCCACATTTACGACATGGCCCTTCACCTGGTGGATATTTGAATTCTTCTGGCTCGATGGTTTCAGCAACACTAGCAGTTTCAACACCAATACCCAAACCTAGACCTAATGGCGACGTTTCAGCTGGAGGAATGTCATCACGACTGTGAAGCGTCTCTGTCTCTGGCTTCAATGAAACTTTATCAGTATGCACAGAGGCTTGATCAGCATTCACTTCCTTGACAGAGTGCATTTCAATCTGTAGTGGTTCATGAGGAATACCTGCATTCATGCTTAGATTCTCCAACTGACTTTCAATTTCATGATACACTGGAGATGAAGTATGAGGTTCTGGAGATTCATCCTGTTGTGGGATATCTGGACTGAAATTCGCTCTCTTGGATTGATAGTTGAAATCAGTGTAATCATCAGTGTATGGAGTGGAAACTTGTTTTGGTGAAAACTCACTGGCTTCGTACATGGAACTAGCAGCAACTGAGACCTTGCTCGTTCTATCAACGTATTGAGACTTCTCTGGGGATTCAAAATCATATTCTCCAGATTTATCAGCATCACTCACCGTGAAAGTTGGAATTTGTTGATTCTTTCTCATTGGTGGTGACATTAACCCGCGGCCATGCGGTGGAGATGACGGGGCAGTTGCGGCAGGGGAGGATTCAAAGTTGAAATGTTGGTTCTTTGGTGATAATGAAAGCACTCTACTTCTCAATGATTCAGCATCAGATGCCACAGATTGAGTATCGTTCTCAGCAAGGCTCAAGTTGTTTGGATTTGGTGATTGAGAAGCACTCAGCGTGGTGTCTTCGTTGTAAATTGGATGGTCAGGTGTGAACTTGACAGAACCAGTGGATTGCATGGAAGTATCAGGGTCAAACTCAACAGGGTCATAGTTGTTCTTTGATGGGTCAACAAAGGCCAATGGTGTTGATGATACACTTTCCTGAACGATACGAGGTGTAGCATTGTTTTCAAATGCCCTAGTTGAACTAGCCAATGGCAAATTGACAGACGGTTCAAAGTTCTGTTGTACTGGTGGGATCTGGAAATTGGCAGAAGTGGCAGATGAAGATTGGCTGTTACCACCACCGGATCTTTGACTTGGAAGTGAACGGTAACTGTTCAAAGTGTGAGGTAATGATTGAGCACTAGCATAGACACTGTCCTGTGGAGCACCATTTGAAGTGCTATGGTTACTAGTTTGACTTTGAAGACTCGGCTGACTTGAACGAGGGCCTTGATTGTAAGAACTTGTGACGTTATCAGCAAAATGACTGGATGTTGTACTTGGAGGTGGGATATCAAAGACTGAATGTTGAGGGGTAGGAAGTCTATCATAACTGGTGTTCTGACCATTTTGAGATGAGAAATTAGCAGAAGTGGCACTTTGAGGTTGCGTGTTGAATCTTTGTGAAGTGGTACTCTGCGGCACTGATTCCAAGGCAGACTTTGTAGGTAATGAACTTCTTTGGTGCGGAGTGGTGGAATTTGAGCCTGATGCGGAGCCAGAGGTAGTGCTTCCCGGACCGCTGGCAACGGTTCTGTAAGACTGATTAGCCAAGTTGGAGTCTATCGTCAAGCCAGACTTGTTCAAAGCAGGGAGTTTCTCAGCTTTGAAAGATGATGCTGAGGTCGTGTGAGCATTTTGTATGGTGAAGTGCTCACTGACGTTTCTTTTTTGATCTATCACTTTTGGAGTCTGATGAAGCTGACTTGTGGATTGAGATCTGAAGCCAGATTGGGCGTTGGTAGGAGATTTGACGCTTCTTGGGTTACGAGAGCCCTTGTTGACTTCGAAACCTGCTCTTTCATAGACAGATTTGTAGTGAGTGTTGAGATTCAAAGTAGGGAAGGCACTGTTGGATATTCTTGGGATACCGGTCGGAGAACTGGCAATCGTCTCAGGGAGCGTTTTGAAGTATGAAGGCTTCTTGATGTGAGCCTGTGAGGAGTTCTGCATTGTGTATGGAGGGCTTGTGGAGTGAGTTGGGCTCTAATCTGAGTGGAACAGGGATTTTTTTAGTGATTTGGTAACACTCGGACTTATCTCACTTCAGTAGGCACAAGCAACAACAGTTAGAGGGCAGCAAAGGAGTTAAGAGCAGCTGTAGACCGTGGATACGGACTGGGTGCCGGATAGCAGCGAACAATGAGTGTTTCTGGAGCAGCAGTGGCCAGATTAGCGAGATGAGTGTTGAAATTTGAGAAACGTTTGTTTATTTTTTTTCGGCTGAAAATTAAATCTCACAGTTGTGACGCGTCTTCTTCGGCCGCTGTAAAAAAGAAACGAAAAAAGTCCGTTTCGCGAATTTCGGTTGGCACAGGCCCCGCGAATTTTAAATGGGGAGCTAAAATTGACACATTCCTAATTTCTGGCTTGGAAACACCAATAACAGCGGCAAAAGAGTGGCAAAACACACTGCAAATGACGGACTACTACGGTCTGGATGACCTGAGCATGAAGCGCTCTATCACAGAGACGCTTGTAGAGCGCTACCGCCGAAGCACGGACAGAATCGCCGACGGCTACGACAGACGGAGAGAGGGCGAAGAAGCCGCTTCCAAGACCAGAATACCCAGCGCCACCGACATCAAACCTGTCAAGCTGGAAGGTGACACAAATGCTAGTCTCTGGCAGCTCACAAAGTCCTATGTTCACTTCAAGATCTCACAGTTTGCCCATGGTATCTACGGTGCTGCTGAACCTGATGACTTCATTGAAAGAGAAAAGATAGAGAGCTTGTTACTCCAGAAGAAGATCGCGACGTCCTACCAAAGCTGGCTCAAGATCTGCGACAAGTTAGACGACCTACAAAAGTTCAATGAGTGGAAAGAGTCGAAAGAGTCCAAGTTGTATGATTACAAGCTAATCGAAAGAAGCCTCGAGGAGTTGAAAGCCGCTAGACTAAACGGCGATATACGGAAGATGTTATACCTGATAAGAACTACATGGACCAGAAACATCGGGAATATTGGTAATGTCAACCTTTACAGACACTCACATACCGGCACGAAGAAGCTGATTGAAGATTACCAACAAGAATGTTTCCTCGCGTTGGAAGAAGTCACCAAGCCTAACAACAACCATGGCATTGATGATCGTTACATTCTCAGTATGTTGGTTCAAACAAGAAAGAACATTGGCAGAACTGCTTTGATGCTTTCTGGTGGTGGGTGCTTTGGGTTGTTCCACATCGGTGTTCTAGCTGCTTTGTTGGAGGAAGACGTGTTGCCTCGTATTATTTCCGGAAGTTCTGCAGGTGCTATTGTTGCTAGTATTCTATGTGTTCATACAAATGACGAAATTAGTGACTTGATTGAAACAATTGTCGACAGAAAGTTTGATATCTTTGACAGTTCCACTAAGAAAGAAGGCATTCTCCTATGCTTATCCAGGTTCTTGAAATATGGTACGTGGTATGATAACACCAACCTACAAAACACAATGATTGAGTTTCTTGGTGATTTGACCTTCAGAGAGGCATACAATAGAACAGGTCGAATCTTGAACATCACCGTCTCTCCTGCAAGTGTCCATGAACATCCAAGATTATTGAATTACTTGACTGCTCCATCTGTGTTGATCTGGTCTGCTGTCTGTGCCTCTTGTTCATTGCCTGGTATCTTTGAATCCTCCACCATCTATGAAAAGAATATGAAGACAGGTGCTACCCAAGAATGGCATCATACATCAGTGAAATTTGTTGACGGGTCTGTGGATAACGATTTACCTATCACCAGATTATCAGAGATGTTCAATGTTGATCATATCATTGCTTGTCAAGTGAATCCACATGTTGTCCCATTCTTGAAATTATCCGTCACTTGTGTCGGTGGTGAAATTGAAACCGAGTACAGTGCTAAACTAAAGACAAAACTTGGCCAATTCTATGATATTTGGTCATCTGAAGTTTCACATTACCTACAGATGTCTGCTGAATTGGGTATCGCTAGAAACATTTGTACAAAGCTGAGATCGGTTCTTTCACAACAATACTCTGGTGATATCACAATCTTACCTGACTTGAAAGAGGTTGCGAGATTGAACAAGTTGTTGGCCAATCCAACACCACAATATTTGTTACATTGTACCATGAAGGGTGCAAGTGCCACATGGCCAAAGATTTCAATCATCAAGAACCATTGTGGGTTAGAATTTGCTTTGGATAATGCCATCAAACAGTTGAGAGGTCGTAATTTCAAGAACTTGAATTCAAATTTGGCGCTGATCAACTCACCAAACTTCTTTGGTTCCAATAATGAAACTTCAGAACCACAAAGAATTTCACTAGAGAACTTTTACAGTAAAAGTTATCAACATACACCTAAGTCTGAAAGAAAGCAAAGATTCAGCCAAACAACTGGTCGTCATCATGGTCGTCATAGATCTGAAACTCTCAGTGTGTCAGGTATGAAAGCTTTAAGAGCTACCAAATCTACATTGAACGTTGGGTTCAACGAAAACTCGGTGCCTAAGACTCACAGTTACAACAAGAGATACCATAGATCATACTCTGCCTCAAATGAAGCTTCCAGTTTCCATTCACCTGTGAACTTCTCACTTCCTGTCAGTGAGGCTTCATCTCCTTTAGGGTACGCTCAAGGTGGTGATAGTTATTTCAGATCCAAGAGAAACTCACAGACTAATTTAGCTGGCTCTCCAAGCAAATCTGCGTTGAAGAAACCAAATTCTAACTCACAAAGCACAGAGAGTATGAGTTCCAAATTGAAGAAAGTCCACGGAGCTCCACTTTATGTGAACATTGATTTCTCAGATGGCCTTTTTGCCAAATCTTCTGAAGATGATAACGATGAAGATATTGATCAAGATCCAGTGAAAGTTGATGCAGGTGACAGTTCCAGTTCAGAAGTAAGTGATAAAGCCAAGGTGTGATTGTTATGCTGGTGGGTTATTTATTATTTATACGGACGTTGTGCTACGCGGCGTGTTTAATTTATTCTTATAATGCATTTGTTAACGTAATGAATATGTAGGTACACACATGAATATTTAGCTCTAAACCGTCTCTTCCTCTAAATCAAAATCATCCTCGTAGTGAGCAGCATTGGAGTCATTGCCAGCATGGGAGATTGTTCTTTCCGCTTGTATTTGTTTCAATCTTTCATTGGTCTTTGTATACAAGACCCACCCAGTTAAGAACAAGAAGATCAAAGTTGCAAAGATGGATAGAATATCAAATAATCTTGTTGCTGGGTCCTTGGTATTACCGATATCTTTCAACTTGGTACCAATGAACAAATAGAGCACCAGTTTTGGAGAACTGATCAGACTACCTAGGGCGAAGTTAAGAACAGTGACACCTGGGATAGCAGCCAAAGCACCATTAGTCAATGAATATGGGAATGGGCATAATCTGATGAGAACAAGTAACCAATAACTGTTGTTGTCCTCTAGGATATTTGAAAACGCGTAGAGTTTCTCATTGGCGTGGATCAAAGCCTGTGCTTTACTCTTCAGGACATATCTGAACAGCATAAAGGCAGCGACAGAGCCTGCAAAGGAGCCAAAGGCGATGATAAACCAACCTTTGAATGAGATACCAAATAGACAACCGACCACAGTACTTGTGAAACTGAAACCGACTAAAGGTGGGAAGGAGATGACGAACAATAGTGACACCAAAATGACAGGACTCCATCCACTTTGGGACCATTTATCCGAGTATTCGACGATGATATCCAGCAGGGATTCATGATACAGCACTAGTAGAAGACCAATGACACCAACAATAGCACCGAGGAGGATCAACACGGCTTTTCTCCATAATGGTTGTTTCTTGTAGGTCTCTAGTGCAGAAAACCCGATTTCTGTAAGTTGGTCTTTAGCGTTCGCAATCTGGTCTCTCCAAGTGGTCTCACTGTAAACGTAGACAGGAGGCTCCATTAAGGGGTCTGGACGGTTGGACATTGTGTAGAACAGCCGGATTTGCCACTCGTAGTTATCGGCTCTTCGCTTAATAGGCTATGCTTTGTGGGAAACTCGTCAAATTCGATCTCCGCCAAAATAAAAAAAAAACGCGGTCGCGAAAGATTTAGACCGAGCGCGTTGACCTTCCGGTTTAGGAAACTTCCTCATTCGGCTTTTTCTTATCGAAGCTTTTTGTGGAGATCAAAAACACATAAAAAGTCACAGGCTTCAGCACCTGACAACGGCGAGATCACACCACCACACTCCCTTTTGCTAGAAACACAGGCCTTTGCTGGGGCTACACAGAAACAACACTCAGTTACAGCGATCTTCTGCTTTCAAAACACACAAAAGACATCAAAAGCCACCAGAAGCCACCAGAAGGCCACATTGTCGTATGACTACCATTTGGTCCTACCTTCCTATCACCATTCACCTGGAGAAGCCCCAAGTTGCTGGAGATGATGCAAATACTCGTCTTGTTGCTGTTAGTGGGGTTTATCTACTCAACACATACACTAAGAACTACTACATTCTAGCTGTCAATGATATCCCAGAGGTTGAGAAGTACTCATGCAAGTTCACCACTACAAATTTGATGACAACCACCCAAGTCAATTGGTTCCCCATTTACCTGTGTGATAAGAGATACATGAATGAAAGACCCGTTCGTCCAACGGACTTCATGGGATTTGTGAATGGGTTGATGTCAAATGATCAATTTAGATTCAAACCTCATGACTCGAGTCACTTATCCCTCTTGTCATTCAAGATTGTAATGAACATCGATACCAATTTGAGGCCCATTATAGATCCTTCAAAGATGCTACCGTTAGTGTTTCAAGACGCTGCTACTGTGAAAGTTCCATCCAAAGTTACCATACAATGTTGTCCATTCAGTTTAACAAATGCTGCTATCTTTTCCAGTTACAAGATATTTGGTTCCATCAACTACAGTATTAGAAAGTCAGGGTTTCTGAGTGACATCAGGTACATGGATGATATTATTGGCGGTATTGTCACATTGGGAAACCATTCAGATGATGATCTTAGCCTTAGAAGATCTGTTGGTTTGGTCTGTGGTACTCTTGTCAAGAATAACGGTGATGGTGAACTTCTGACTATAATTTCTTGGAATAAAGTCCTATCAAGCCTTCAGCTGCCAGATCTTCAACTTACAACAACAATTGCAACTCTCCATTCCGATCCTTATGGTATTGAGTCCTCACTTACTTTCCAAAATCTCAAGATCTCCAATTTTGAACCAGACCCTATTGAATCTATCGTTAGAGTTGCAGTCACCACATCAAATGGTCAGTTTTGGGGTAGTGGTGTTGTGTTGTCCAAGGACTATATCATCACCAACAAGCACGTTGTGAAGCTGGACAATTTGGAGCACATATCCATAGCCACTGTGAACAACCAAGAAATCAGACTTGATAAAAGTGACTTTGTTATTGAACCATCGCCACTGATTGGGTTTGATTTGTGCTTCATGAAACTTCGCAATCCAATAGAAGATCTGGTCCCTGTGAAACTTGCTGATACTTATACATCTGAGTTTAACTCCTTGAAGATTGGCCAACCTGTTAAATCAATCGGCTATGGGTTACTATTCTACAGAGGTATTACTGAACTCAAGCCATTCCATTCAGAGGGACACATCAACTCAATTGTCGATTTGGAACTGGAGAATGCCGGCAAACACGATAAATCATTATTGATATCTTCTGCCAGTTGCTGGAACGGTTCATCCGGTGGTGGTCTTTTCAATTTGGACAATGAACTAGTTGGTATCATGACCTCCAATGGTAAGTTATCGTCTGGAGAGATTCTTACAAACTTTACCTTGGCCATTCCAATCAACATAATTGTCAAGTGTATTCATATGATTCAAAACAACATTTCACCAATTGATGTTACCAAGAAGGCCCAAGATTTATGGTCTTTGAAGAATACTCATGAGTCCAGATTGGTAGACTCCATCACTCACAAGTTATGATCCGTTAACGTGACTCAACGTAATTAGAACATACGCATTTATGCCATCATACAATTGCATACTTAATATTTATTGGAGCTTTTATGAAACCAACTCCTTCTATACATCACTAATTTAGACATCTAGTTAGATTGAACAAACATAATTGTAGGGCTGAAAACATTAGACTAGGGGTTTAATTTCTCTAAAATACATACATTATTGAAGTATAAAAACGAATCTTTAGTCATTAGACTAAAGATGAAAACAGTTGTGGCAATATAATACAGTCATTAATCAAGGAAAAGGCACTCAACAAACAAACAAAGTAAGAAAACAAATCAGAGGAAATGAAGGTAACAATAGGAAAATCAAGGTGTCTAGATAGTGACAGTTAATGCTTTAAACCCAAGAGGTAGATGATTCTAATCCATCATCATTCTCAACTTGGACTTCAACATTCTGGTCATCTTCACCATCGTCTTCAATGTGATCCTTCCCGGCATTCAAGACATCCACTAAGGAGGTGTATAGATGGTTCAATTCACTTAGGGCATTGACAGCTTCTGGTCTCAAAGTATAGATGATCTGTTTAAAACTTGATGACTTCACAATAGATAATGGGAGTTTGTTCTCCACCAAGAATTTCATCAATTCCTTTTGGAATTTGGCTTGAGAGTATGAGGATTCTTCCAATCGACCCTCGTTACCATTATACTCGCCACCTTCATGCACAGAACCAACGACATCGGTGACTTGGTCTTGTGATAACTGATGATCTTTGAATTGTTGTTGTGTGGTGTTGATGGTGCTGAAATAACGCGTTGAATCTGTACCATTGTTACCCGAGTTGGAACCACCAGGTGTTGGGTCTGGTCCTAGTGTGTTCTGGAAGTTGTCACGCTTATTGTTCACAGCATCTTTATCAATCTTGTGTGTTTTCAAATGTTCACCTAGTTTCTTTGGAGAACCTTTATCAGAGCTCAGTCTCTTGATAACTTTCCCGCAGAATTCACATGTAGCAACATTACAGTCCAGTGGATCCTGTGTGAACCATTGCCAGACCCATGACTTCTTCTTAGCACCGAATCTCTGCCCTGGTTTGTTCACTCTTGGCTTGGTGACTTTGTTCTTCTGTTCAGCGGTACGTTGTCTTGCTCGTTGTAGTTTAGCATTCGATTGTTGGACAGCAGCCTGTGCCAATTCCTGCGTGGCGACATCAGCGGCCTTAGCAGCGTCGTCTTCATCTAGGTCCTGGCCCTGGCCATCTTGTTCCTCTTGTTCATGCTGTGCTTCACTGATAGATGGATCAATAGGCACTTGGTCATAAGAGTCATGAGTGTTGTTTCTGTTGTTGTGGGAATCTGTGTTATTGGAAGATTGAGCTTGCAAAGACGGTTCAAAGTTGTCTAGTGCCTCAGCGATGGCCTTGTGGATTTGAGTGTTCTGCTGACTCCCATCGAAATTTATTAGATGGTTTGACATAATTGTGAGTGTATGAATTTGATTTGGGCCCGTTCTTTATCAGTTCCGTGGCGAATTGGACAGTTTAAAAACAGTGGGTGTATTCTTCAGACGCGTATCTTCCCAATGGAGCACCTCAGCAGCGATGAAAACACGATAATTTGACGTAAACAGGCAAAAGTAGAGAGATCCAAGCACGCTCTTCAAATGGCTTTGTTATTGTTTTGAAGTCGGAATTTGCTGTTTTTTCTTTAAAGGGGGTCGAATTAATTTTCACTTTCAGAGTTCAGCTGGGAAGTCCGGGTAAACAGGGATTACGTAATCACAGTAGCTCTATAAAGCTGTGAAACTATAAACTATAAACTGGTTTAATCTACAAACAATCACATTAAGAAACAATTATTATACAACACATTAGGTAGAAAAAGGAATTAGTTATAAAAAGGATGCACTCCGGGAAGTGTACTCTGAGAATAGAATGGTATGAATTAGTGTCAGTTTTTCAGATGGCAAGGGGAATTTGTAGTAAATGGTAAAAGATGGGAGAGCTTCTTTGGGTATTAAGCATTCCTTTAGACTGATTCTTGATCACTTGGTTTGGATCTTCTGATCTTGAAGAATTTAATACCACTACCGGTCTTTTCAGCTGGTTGCTGTTGATGTTGGGCATATGGGTCTTCTTGCACAGCAGTGTCCAGGTCAGTTTGTTCATCTTGGTAAGATTGTTGTTGTGGAGGAGGAACTTGTTGAGCCTTTTCAGCAGCAGTTCTGGCACGGTACTTCTTGTAAGAAGCAGTAATGTAACTGGACCAAGCAATGAAGAACAAGACAATGGAGATAAAGACAGAGGCCCAAGTTAGTGACATGTTCTTAACACCAATGTGGGCGTATTTACCATCACTTTTGAAGGCATTCTTAGCCTTTACGATGGTGGCAGTGATGAAGGCACCGGCACCGGCAGTGAGCAAGAACACAGCGGTTAGGAAGAAGGAGTTCAATCTAACCAATGAGAAAGAACATAGTTCAAACAGGGATAAACCCAGGGAAACGGCAGATAGGGCAAAAGCAATCCAGAAGAAGACAAAACCGAATCTGGATAGGTAGTAGTAGACGTCTCTGTCGTCAATGAATGAACTTGGGACATTTTGGGTGGTACCAAAGTTGTCAACAGGGGATAATGGGTAAGCTGGTGATAGGTCAACCTTCTTGTTCTTACCGTCGTTGTTTTCACTTAGACCCCAGAATGTCCATCTTGAAGTGTTTGGAGCACCAGAGATGGCAGAAGTGTCAGCTTCCAACCAGTAGAATCTGTCAAATGGGAAATGGTTGACAGTCCCTGAAAGGATGATGAAAAGTAGCAATAGGGTTAAACCTGCTAGTAGGGCAGTTTGGACGAACCAAGCGACTGGGTTAATCTTCATAGTGTATATGGACTTGAGTGGATGAAGTGTGCAGCTTTTAAAGTGGCAAATTCAACTGTTGTGGAGACAAGTGGGAGAAGTCGCAGTTGTGTTCTTTAAATAGGTTCAGAGCGATGGGACCAAGAATGCAGGGGAGTTGAGATCTGGGCTTCAAATGACCTGCGAGATATGGAGTATCAAAAGAACGTGAGACAACAGGGGAGAGTTGGGAAACAAAGGCACAGAGGTGTGTAGAAGTTATAGACCAGAGCAATTGAAGTTTTTTTAAAACAACAAGGGCAGAATTTCAGTGCAGAGGCACAAGTCAGTTCCATATGAGAGAAAGTGGTAAACAACTAAAAAATTAATCCCAAACAAGAGGGAAAATTGCCGTTTTGGGAAAGAAAACAACATGCAGTTGCCCGTTTCGGGTAATTGCCTGCCCGAAAACAGAGCCGCCGGCCGGGTGATGTTCGCGGGTAGCAACTGTTGCGTGGGCCGGGCAACCCGCTTGACTGCGGGGGTTTCCCAAAACGGCAGGCCCGCTTACGTAAATCGCTGGGGCAGGATACGGAATTCCAGACGTCATAGGGATCTCGGGCTCAGGGCTCAGATCCTCTGTGGCACAGCTAATTTTGCTTTTGCTGGGCTCCTCGAACTTTGCGGTGGTCACGACCCTCTGCTCAGGGCCCGGAGCTGAGCTGCCTATTTCTACTTCCCAGAAGCTTCGCCTGCTGGATGCGGTCTTAATTACCTGCGTGGGCTTTTTTAGCTTTCAAACAGCCAGGCTGTGCTTTTTAGCGTACGTCATTCTCGAAAACATGGTTATGTAAGCAGAGCCTCAGTGTTTTCGCGGAACTCTCGAGACCTCATCGAACGTTTTCGCGGCGAGTCTCAGCAGATTCGTTGAAAAATTTTTCACTCTCTTCACCTTCTCTTCACGCTCTAACCACAACAATTACTCAATTCTCATAATTTTACACCCCTATCACAATGAAGTACATCAAATCTGAACAACAATTAGCCATCCCAGCCGGTGTCCAAGTCTCCATCAAATCCCGTGTCGTCAAAGTCACTGGTCCAAGAGGTACTCTAACCAAAGATCTAAAACATATTGATGTCACTTTCACCAAAGTCTCCAACACTTTGATCACCATCACTGTCCACAACGGTGACAGAAAACATGTTGCCGCTCTAAGAACCGTCAAGTCTCTGATCCACAACTTGATCTTGGGTGTTACTAAAGGTTTCCAATACAAATTGAGATACGTCTATGCGCATTTCCCAATCAACGTCAACACTGTTGATAAAGACGGTGACAAATACATTGAAATCAGAAACTTCTTGGGTGACAAGCAAGTTAGATTGGTCAAGGTTAGAGAAGGTGTTGAAGTTACATTCTCCACTACCCAAAAGGATGAATTGGTTCTAACTGGTAACTCCATCGAAGATGTTTCCCAAAACGCTGCTGATGTTCAACAAATTTGCAGAGTTAGAAACAAAGATATCAGAAAGTTCTTGGATGGTATTTACGTTTCTGAAAAGGGTGTCATTTCTGACGAATAGACTATTTGAATGTGTCCATTTTTTGGATTTGCTGCTTTTTTGATGTTTGTGTTTTGTTCTTTTTGCATGTTTTATAGTTTCCTGTGTTTATACTTCCTTCACTTGATGGGATCCCGTGTCCTGTCATTTTAATACCTTTTGGAATCATTACAGTGCTCAATTAAATACAGAGCCCATTATGATTACCTACCCTAAAGTTTAACGGCCTCCCGTATTTACTCCAATCGACGTAGTTGGAGGTGAACGATCGATTCATTTGAATTGTTATTTTGTTTTCCTCTCTCGTGTTGCCTATTGCGTGTGTCCTTTTGATTGAATCATGGTTTTTTAGTTGAAGTTTCAACTTTGAACTTTGATTCACGCTAGAGACCTATTTCCGAGAAGCTCCGTGGAGATCTTTCCGGTATCAAACGAGCTGCCCCATGCAGTAATTTTGTGGTGAACCAGGTCTTGGAGTTATATGAACTTGGAAGGCGCCAGTAGACTCCAGAGATGAATCCTAACAGTGGGAGCTATGGTCTTTATTGTTCAGCAATTGACTAGATATTCTTCTCATGAGATCAACAGTCCCCTAACTTTGAGCGCCTATAACTGGAAACTCTGCAATACCCATATCTATACGTAGCTGATCACAGGTAGTTACTAGTCATGACACGCTCACGATTCCCTCAAGAGATCAACCATGCCATTCTCCAACTACTAGGCTTCAACCTGGATACACCTTCCCAAATTGCAATATACAGAATCCTCAACACCATCCCTTTTCTCAAACCCATAATATCCAGCAACATCTGGCTCTGGATGATGATCATAGAATACTACCCAAACGATATCTTTGACACAGAGATACGAAACGACACGCTGAGTGCCCTGATGGAGTGCACGGACTCGCATTTCTATCTCTTTGTATTCCAATGGACTCAATGTATGGAAACAAGAAGGCAGCGCGAGATGTTCGTGAATAGGAAAGATAGACACTGTCTGCATATCTACGACTCGCAAAGGATATTGGGTCCACAATGTGGGTATTACTTGAGGGATGTGGTTGAGCTGTTGAGATCAGGGACCGTCTGTGTACAAAAATCGATCGTTATGACCACAATGTCGAAATATGAGAGGATCCTACTTTCTGACGAACTATGTGGTGATAAAGACGTGACAGCAATACGGGACCCTACGAGGGATTACGACTTATTCATAGCGCATTTCGAGTGTTGGATGGATAGGGGCTCTAATTACACCAACCATATCCACTGGAGAGTCGACTTTACGGCCTTAGGTATCCAGATTGTGAAACACGAAGCACTAGCCCCCAAAATAAGGAAAGAGTGGCTTAGAATGGATCATAGACCTTTACTGGAGAAGAAGTCAGAAGTTAATGTCCTGTATACACTGAGAGCGAAATCATACTTCCCAACATACTGGCAGAAAGTTAGATACTATCATCCAGAGAGGTATGATGAGATTGGTAATTATCATAATTTTTCGTTTGGCTACGACCTGGGAAGGTTGAAGTTCTATAAAACTTTAAGAACAGTTCAACAGCTAACGGGGATTGACCATAAGTTCTGGAAACACTAAATGTCTAGTGGTTATACTCAGGTGGTGGCACATAGAGCCGACGCAAGAATTGAAAAGTGTTGAGATTCATGGTGTGGATGTGATCTTACAAAAGGTGGGTGATCTTTGTGTTGCTTAGCACTTTGCGCTTAGCTCTGTCTTTTCTTCTGAACATAAGCTGTTTCTCATGATAAGCTCTGATCACTGCAGCCTTCCTCATCTGATGATACTCGGAAGGACTTATACTACTGGAACTTCTATCAGACATAGCAGCTGAGTAATAATTGTCTATGACTTAGTTACTGTTGTGTATTAATTTCTACTTTTGCTTTTCCTTTTCAACAAGCTGTACATTCATTGTTCCGAACCTTATGTAGATTATGATTTCCTATTCTGGAAGTCTAGGTTCTCCAACCAAAAAGCCTGCAAGTTTGGAAAAATGGCGAGTGTAATAAGTGACTGCCGTATCCCGATGCCCAAGGGCCGATGTCATTCAGATCAGTTCAGATCTAGAGGTCCAACCTCTGAGTCTTGACCTGAAAACTCAAATCTGGACATAGGCCTGGTGCCTAATTAGGTGGTTGTTTGTGGTTTGTAATTTTCGCGCGGTTCGCGGACTTGTTTTTGTTTGTGTCTTTTCCAAAATAGAAACAAACTTGGGAACCGCATTGTGAGTAAAGTTGTCGTTGTATTCACCAGCTCGCACCCTCGATCGTTAAACTCAAGGTACGTTTCTATAAGATGCTTCAAGTCTCATCTCCTTGCTTTTACTGACAACGATTTAAGCTCCAACATGTCAGGTGGTCCTATACGTCTAAGACCAAGACGGTCGAATACTCCAACAGGTACTTTTATACCCTTGTGACTTCAACTCTCCACTTCATTGCATGCTAACTTCTATCAGGTACAGATGTCGCTCTTGCTAATCGCTGGGGGGCTGTCCAGATTCCTGCAAGAAAGACTACCCTGCTAGAGAAGTTTCACAACGCTAAATACATCATCAAAGACTTCATTGATTTCATTTGGACCAAACATCTGATTTGATGCTGTATCTGGGCACCAATCGAATATGGTTTCACGACCATGGTCATCATCTCTATGGTACTAGCAAATCCTGTGTTCATTGCCCCAGGCTTCGGGCTGGCGGTTTTCATCGGTCCACTTGTTGAAGGGATCAAACTATACAAGAAAGAAGGTGCTGCTGAAAACCATGCTCCAACACGAAGAGAGGGTCTACCTCCAAGAATGCCAAATCCATTGCCTCTTACAAATGCTATTGAAAGACAATGTTAGGTCATAGAATCAAATTGTCAAAATTCAATAAGGTATACCGAAGATCAAACGTTTTCCCAACTTATTACTCCCACGAAGTCTTAACACTACAAGAGGCACAAAAGGTAATCATTGCTGATAAACCATTGTATGAGAGAGTTGTGAGATTGGGTGAACTACATTTGTTTGTTACAGGTTGGTTACCATTCTGTTCTACCTTTATCCTACTATCTACGAGCCTCAGATGTCCCCTTTCCTACACACACAGCATTGATCTCCACAAAACGTTACGCTCAAAAGACTATGTTTTGACAAAGAATCATCACGAGACAGACTATTATTATAATCGGTACTTCAGTGAAATGAATCTCAATTGGAATGAAATAAAGCAGGCTAAATCATTCATTTCCAAGGTCTTGTTGATACGTGATTCATCCAATGCACCTTTAACATTCTGGAAACATTCACAAACAGCCTCAAGATACCTGAGACCTTCCATTCATGTCTTGATCCTTTGTTCTTTAGCTTCCAAATCATGGGCATTCGTTGTTATGATGAAGGCAAAAGTTGGTTCTTCTGTCAAAACCAGATTGATCACGGAGTCGCTACGTTTGATGTTCTATTACTTGAGATTACTTAGAGGAACCCTCCAACCTAATCCAAAGTATAAAGCAATTGGTACCTTTATAAATTTCGTGGTTGTTATGGTAACATTGTCATTAACGAAGATTTCCCAATCTGGTCTTCAGTTCCAACAGGCTACGAGTCATATCCTAAACATGGTGAAGTTGAGAATCATCCTTGACCCTACGAAGAAGGCAGCTGACAATATCAACAAATTCGTGGAAAGAGTGAAAGAAGATACTGACAATCAGCCACTATTGAGAAAGAACGGGTTCAATGTGAAAATTTTGTCGAAACTGTGAACAACCATTTGAATCAGAAAACCGAAGCATACGTCAGAATGGACACAACGATTATTTTACCATTGTCTTTCTTGATCATCCTTCTAGGTTTATTTGTCCCACTGACAAAGCCAGTGAATTCTACAGAATCAAACTCATGGAAACCCTTTTGGAAACAAACAAAAGCACGTCTTATCGAAGCCAGAATCAAAGAGGTTGCCTAAGAGCTTTCTCTGAAAGAAGAAAAGGAAAGAAGAGTAAATTGACCTAGTATTTAAATTAATAGCTGTTTATTAGAGATACTACATACTTTATACAGAACTAGTAGTACCATCGACGTCGTTGCGCCATCAAGCCCTTCTTGAAAATCAACGCCAATGCAATACGAACAGGCTTCAAAGTCACGAAGAGTTCTAAAACCCGGCTCAATGAAACATCATTACTTAAACAAAGTTGACATGAGCCATGCAGCACAGCTAGAAATTAGTGACGAAGACACTACGTGATCGTATTAATCAATGAATATCAATTATATGCAAAATTAGCTCCCTCTTAGCGCTACCATCAAGCATCACCACTGACATGGGCGACATGTTTCAATAGATCAACGACTCTAGCAGAGTAACCGTATTCGTTATCGTACCAACATAACAATTTGAAGAATTGTGAGTTCAATTCCAAACCGGCCTTAGCATCGAATATACAGGATCTTGAATCTGAGATGAAGTCAGAAGAAACGACAAAGTCATCAGTGAAACCTAACACGCCTTTCAAATGACCCTTTGAGGCTTCCAACACGGTTTGCTTGATCTCATCGTAGGAGGTTTCCTTACCCAATCTCACGGTCAAATCCACAATGGAGATGTTGATGGTTGGGACTCTTAGTGATAGACCAGTGATCTTACCTTTCAATTCAGGTATCACGGCAGCAACGGCCTTAGCGGCACCTGTGGTGGATGGGATGATGTTACCTGGAGCAGAACGGCCACCTCTCCAGTCCTTTCTGGAAGTACCATCAACGATCTTTTGTGAAGCGGTGGCAGAGTGGACAGTGGTCATTAGGGCGTCTTGGATGTCAAAGTTGTCATGGATGACTTTAACCAATGGGGCCAGACAGTTGGTGGTACATGAGGCGTTGGAGACGATGTTCAAGTCTGGGGTATAGTCCTTTTCATTGACACCGACAACGAACATTGGGGCGGTCTTTGATGGGGCAGTGATCAACACTTTCTTAGCACCGGCGATCAAGTGCTTGTTGGCAGAGTCCAGCTCTTTGAAGACACCGGTGGATTCGATGACGTAGTCGACCTGTAGTTCGTCCCATGGGATGTTGACAGGGTCTGATTCTCTGAACAGCTTGATGTTCTTGCCGTCCACGATCAGGTGCTCGTCGTCAAACTCGACAGAGCCCTTGTACTTGCCGTGGGTGGAGTCGTACTTGAACAGGTAGGCAGCGTACTCGGCGTCGGTGGAAGGGTTGTTGACGGCGACGATGTTGATGTGGGCGTTGTCCGGGTTGGTCAGGATGTTTCTTAGTACCAGACGGCCAATACGGCCGAAACCATTGATACCGACGTTGACAGGCATGATTGATGATGTGTGTTGTTGATTAGTGATTAGTGAAGATTCACAGGGAACACCAACAGCACAGACACAGCCGTGGACGTGGGAGACGCGTCTATTTATACTTCCAGCCCAGACCCGACAGTGCAGCACAGCACTTTGCTGCCTTCCTGCTTTCTCCTGCTTTCTCCTGAGTGTTCCCTTTTGGTAGGTCCCGGGAAGACGCAGGTTTCTGGGGAAGGCGCTTTTCCTGCTTAACCCCGGACTCAAACGAGTCAGGCTCGGGCAAAGTTGGATACACAAGGCAAGGGCCAAGGGAAGGCTGCCTGCTTCCGGGGAGGCTCTGGCAAAGCTGTCGAAGCTGTCGAAGCTGTCTAGCGTCAACGTCAACGGAGTCACCGGGACCACCTGCAGCACGGTGTTAGGGCACTCTAGGCTGCTAGTTCAATTTGTTGGAAGAATGGATCCTACAGGCGTGGTACTGCTATTGATCTCTCCGATCTGATCTGTCTATTGCTCTACTGCCTAGCACACTCTCACTCTACACAACCCTGGACTCGCCCTCTCGGCCCTCCAGCACACTCGTGATGTTTCTCAGCGCAAACACCGCCGTCGCGTCAAAGTTCTCCTTCGTGGAGCTCCCGACATGTGGGCTTAAGCTCACATCCTGTCTCTTGAGCAATCTCTCGTTTATCACCGGCTCACCGTCAAACACATCTGCACCGAAAAAGGACAGCTTGCCCTGTTCCAACAGGTCCACGACGTAATCCTCTGAATCGATGAGCATGCCTCTCCCGACATTGATCAGCTTCCCTCCGTCTTTGAAACTGTCTAGCACCTCTTTCCCAATCAGACCTTTGGTCTCTTGGTTCCCTGGTAAACTTAGGATCACAACGTCAACTTCACTCACCAATTTCTTCAGATCATCATAGTACTCCACCTCGTACCCTAGTTTCAACTCATCTTCTCTAAAGATCTCATGTCTCTGATAATACTTGATCTCCATCCCCAAAACACTCAATCTTTTACCAATGGCCTTCCCAATCTTCCCAAACCCAACAATACCAGCATTTCTACCACTTGGGGTCTCCACAAACTTCCCACGTCCTGAAATCTCACCAAAGGGGTATTCACCACGATAAGTCAGCTCTTGACCTGCAATCTGACCTGACTTATTGTCCCATGGATTGGAATGCAACACACCACGAGCCTTGACAGTATGTCCGTACTCACGGGCATACCCTTGGAATCTACTGAAATGTCTAAACGCCTCCAAGACGTGCCATAGGATCGTATCGGCCACAGATTCAGCACCTAACGATGGGGTATTGTAGAATTGAATGCCTCTTGCCTTCAAACTCTCAACGTCATATGGATCATACCCAACAGCACAAGTAGTAACAACTTTTACAGTCTCTGGTAACTGGGCCACAATGTCACTGGTAAGACCACCAATGGACATGAACCCTAACCAACCAGAATAAATGGCATTGATGTTACGGAAATCCGTTGATAGTTTGGAGATCAGTTCCTCTTTAGTGGTCAAATGGTATCTGATGATCTCAAATTTGGATTGGAACTCAAGAAACTCTGGTAGGGATTCATCCAGGTCAGCGATGAAAAGAACTTGTGGCTTGCTCATTTGTGATTGTGATTCCTAAGTGTGTAATTGGCAATTGATCGTTATCCAAGTTTTGGCAGCTTTCTAGATTTCGATTTTCTTGATTTCGATTTTCTTGATTCAACCAAAACGCGACCAAAATTTCGACACTAGGCGGCTCTAGCTGAGAGACACAACACTACAACAAACTCTTTTAAAACGTAATAATTATAAATATTTCATGATGAATATAAGTGTAAAAGATCAACTTTGATGAATAACAATAACAATAATAAAAATGTGGGAAATAGTGCTGGAAAGAATCATGATCAAATAATGTCCCAAAGGCTCAGTTGAAATGTCTATAAAACTTTGATAAAACCCTTCAAGATCAATACCATTCTCATCTTTCCAAATCATAGTATCCACCTCCGTGTAATCTCCTATCTTTCTCTTTTCAGAATTTTTCTTTCTTCTTTCTTTTCTTAATTTGATGACATTATATGAATGATGAATTCAATAATATAATAAAATGATATAAAAACCACCAACCCAACCGCTTCATGCACACATTCTTCCTCAAACAAAACACCCTCTCTCCTTTGAACTTCTCTTTTGCTAACTCATTCAATCATTATTAAACAAATGGATTTCTAATCTGTAAAAAACACACACCACAATTCATTCTTTAATGATGATCGTCTTGTTGGACACCAACTGGTTTTAGTTTGTAAACTGAACCACATTCCCAACATCTACCAACTTGGTCGACGGTTGGTTTCAACCATTGGATACCATGGGAGTCAGCTGGAGAACCAGTACAACCGACGTAACGGTAATCGTCATAACTTTCAACAATGATTGGGTCAGCTAGAGTACCTCTTCTTGAAGCGTCTAATGGCTTGGTGTCGAAGATTTCAATACCTTCCAACTTGGCCAACAATTCTAATCTTTCTAAACCGGTGGCTTGTTCCAAATCGGTTGGGAAAGTGTCTGGTTTGGCACCAGTGGAGATTAAAGATTCAGGACCATCAACTTCAGCTAAAGTCTTAGCAGTTTTAACAGGTTTGGAAGCATTGGCCAAGATTCTGGCAGAGGAGAAGGAACGGATTGATTGACGGGCGACTAGTCTGGATCTTAGAGCAAACATTGTGTTGTTTTAGGGGCCTGTTGAACTCAGAATTGAAAGTGATGATAATCTTGTTTTTCTCTAACTCGAATGATTTTTTTTTCTTCCAATTTTCCTACAGGACAAAATTCTGGTTTTCACGGGTTTTTATTGGTGGAAGGGTAGACTTCCTAATTGGGAAGTGAAAATTTGGCTCTGTCTTTCAAAACTTTTTGTGGTCCTCCATTCGATCCACGTTGGCGGCTGTTTTTCCGTGGATTCTTGTCGAGATTTTGTGGTGTCTGGATGTTCTGTGTGTTTGTGACTGTGACTTTCTTGAAAAACGCACTTTTCTGTTGCCCCGTACCAGAACTCCCCCTTCACCAGTTCGCGAAACTCTCTTTCCACCACCATACAAAGCGCCAAAGCGGCAATTTTCGCGGATGAAAAATCAACGAGAGTTTTGGCTGTTACTGTCAATTGAAAAACAATTTTTCAACTTTTCAATCAGAAAGACTTTTCAAGAGACAACTCAAGAATCAATCAAAGTATGTTAGAAGCCAAGGAGGGTCCAGGGATATTACTGTGATTGTACGGGGAATTACCAGAGAGAAGAAGATACCATGAATTAGAACGACATTGTCAAGTTGTGTCGTTGTCAAGATCAGATTTATATCATTGTGAATTAGTGGGCAATTAATAAAGAAAAGTGTTAAAAGGAGCGCGTTATACCATAGAAATGAGAAATAATAGATCCAGAGAAGAGTGCACTGCCATTATTGTCGAGAGCTCCAATTACTGCAATATCCACACATCATTTCCCATAATGAAATGCTGAAACTATAACCCCTTCACTCAAGATCCCTAGACTCCATACCAAACACCCATTCAGAACCTGAGTACTAACAAACACCCACAGATGCCAAAAAAGAGAGCTTCCAACGGTAGAAACAAGAAAGGTAGAGGTCACGTCAAACCAGTCAGATGTGTCAACTGTGCTAAATGTGTTCCAAAAGATAAGGCCATCAAGAGAGTCACTGTCAGAAACATTGTCGAAGCCGCTGCCGTCAGAGATTTAAGTGAAGCTTCCGTCTACTCTGAATACGCTCTACCAAAATTATACAACAAGTTGCACTACTGTGTCTCCTGTGCTATCCACGCCAGAATTGTTAGAGTTAGATCAAGAACTGACAGAAGAATCAGAGCTCCTCCATCAAGACAAAGATTCAACAACTCAAACAGAGTCTCCGCTGGTGATGCTGCTAAGAAAGCTTTATAAATTTCATGAAAATGATGTGAAGTTATAAGGTATAGTTTGTGTTTCATATAAAAATTAATCATTTAGTCTAAGAATAAGTTGTAGAGTTTACAGAGTATAGTGTTGTTACCTCGAGGTCAATTTATAGAGCTACAATGTTTGTAAAATGGGATATTAGTTATTATGTTCCAGGTGGATATAAATATGTTCAAAAATGGGATGAAGTTGATCATAGATTAGCGAGTTGTTGTGCTTGATCATCAACAGACAACAAATCATCTTCCTCCTTTTCTTCTTTTTCTTCTTCCTTGTCTTCATTACCATATGCAATACTGACAGGTGTGTTCTTCAAAGTTTCCAAATCTTCCTCTTCGGTTTCATCCTTCTTCAACTCTTCAGTTAATGAATCCAATTCATAGAATAACATAAAGACACCTGGAGTAGATAAAACTTCATCCTCAGTGACAACTTCGATATCTTCATCACTAGTTCTCCACCAAACACCTCTGTACTTTCTGTATGCAATGTAATGACCATAGTTATGGGTACCATAATGAACAATGACAGAACGTAATTGATAGACTAATGGACCTGTTAGATCGCCATTCTTGTAGACATTTGGGGCAACTGGACCTCTGCGGACAGGTGGTTGTGGTTCATCGTCTGAGTCACTGTCTAGAGAAGATGTTTCTTTGGTTTCAACCTTGACTTGTTCTTCTTGAGTTTGTGGTTCTTCAGCTTCAGCTTCAACTGGTTGTTCTTGATCTTCTTCAACAACTCCAGATTTGACACTTTTTGCATCTTCCTGAGACTTGACTTCTGCTTCCTCAAGATCATCTTCAAGATCTTCAGTGACAGATTCATCTTCATCTGAAGCACCATGAGCAGGAGCTTGTCTTTCCTTCTTACTCATTGGGTATCTAGCATCAAGATCGATCTCATCAATACCGGCAACATAAGGATCCAAATCAAACTTCAATGGGAACAACACTCTAGCGCCATTCTTACGCACTCTGTACGTCTGTGGATCAAACACGGATCTGTTGATATGAATTGATAATAATGGAGGTGGACGACTTATTAGGATTTGTTTGGATTTGGATGATTTTTGAACCTTGTTCTTCGTGTGTAGTTTCTTGTAAACTTCATCATCAATGATTGGTTTGGACAACGTTGTTTCAATCTCAGTGATTCTATCTCTTAATGCAACCAAAAGTTTATGGGGTGGTTCAGGTTTGGATTCAATGTTGGATAATTGACTCTTTTGGAATTCCAAGATATGTTTCAAGGCACATCTGTTACAATCAACATCCTCAATGATCTCTTGTTCTGTCCAGGTATCTAACAATTCAGATAGATCTAATGCATTGTAATTATCAGTTGGCAAGTTCAAACTTAACCCACCAAAGACATTGACTCTCAACCCACCATTTTCACCACACTTCAAACAACCAATTCTTTCAGCGGAAATACCATCAACTGGAGTCAACAGGTTGTATTGGAAAACTTTCTGTTCGCCATCTTCCAAGTTTGGATCAACCAAATTAGCAGGAATGTAAACGTTACCAATTTGACCTAAATTTTGATTACCAATGATAGCGTCTTCAGGCAGGTCTTTGATCCAAATTGGATCCTTGGTGATACCTTGCTTATCTTTCAAGATCTTTTTGAAATCAGATTCTAGTTCAGCAAGGATAGATTGAAAGAATTCTTGGGCATCTTCTTGATTGTACCCCATCAGGAAATTCTTGTTTGGGGTCTTGGTCATAGTTTTCAGTAATGGGGTGGTTCTATAGTCATGACCTTTTGAATAATGTTTGCCATTTAACTTGTTGGTCAATAGAGTTTTGAAAGACTTGGTGAAAATTAGTGATTTCTCTTCAATCTCTTTATTCACTTCTTCATCTTCTAAGAAACTCACTAATGTATTTGACGAGGCCAATGATTGTAAGACAGAGTTCATGAAACAGGTGTTACCGTCATTGACTAGCCCACCAATGTTACCACCTCTCTTAATGACCTTCTCGCCAGTTTCACGGTCAAGATTCCCATATTTCTTTCTTGAATACAGACCTCTTGGACGGCCACCTGAGGAGCCATTCATGAAGTTATGCATGATTTCTAACAGCTTATTGGCAAAGTGTTTGAAGGATTGTTTGTTGAGAAGAAGCCCGGGTAGTGATAGGACGAATAGAGTGAAGATGAATGGCTTGAATAACTTGTGATTTAGTAACGACACTTTGATTGATTCTAAATTGATTTCAAATGGGGTATCAAACTGATTTGCAACAACGACTCGTGGAAAGATTGAAATTATGAATAAGTTCTGAAGTAGAGTGGAAGTAATGGAAATAAATGAAGTTGATGCAAAATTTGAAATAAATGACATATGATCAAAACAGAAAACAAAAGATGTTGTTACCCTTGGTATGATTCTGAGTTAGGATGGTACCTTAGATTCCGCCGTGAGTGGATTATTTATATCCCCTCGTTCGGTATAATTGGCTCAAGGAACCTTCTTTTTAGCTGGAGGTGCGTTCTCTGTCTGTGATTGACGGGGAAGCGGGTGATTTCTAGAGACAATGAGGTCTTTATTGTTCCTAGTAGATCTGGTGATGAGTATGATTGATGGCTTTGATTTGGGTACCTCGCCAGTCTTTTCGGTAGATTTGAAAGAGCGTGTGCAGGGTCAATGCAATTTCGAAAGTAATCAGGACGCCCCTTTTACCGGATGAAATGTCCTCTTAGTCTGTAGCTGCCAAACAATTGAGCTGTTTAACTACCTTCTCCATGTGCAAAGTTCTGATTTTTTTTCATTTTTTTAAAGATCTTTCTGTTGACTTCCCAAAACGGAAATTAAAACGGCCCACGAGGATAAGCGGCCATTCTTCTAGGTACATCACACTACAACTCCACAAAATCAACTAATGTACATTCAAATCAAAACTATTTTGTCTCCAATCAGGAGCTCAGAACGTTCATGGTGTTTCCATCTGATCATAATCTATAGATGGCTCCTAAAATACAAGTTTTCAAGATATTATACCACATAAACCAACCGAAACCAGTCAAACAACATAAACTGAAAGAAGATATAAAAAGATAAAGGGCAGGACTCTCACAGAGAGCACCAGATCAAAGGAAAATTAAAAAAAAAATGTAAAAGCAATGGTTGTGGATGGGTGTAAAATGGTGGATCCATGTCGGATCTTTTCGTTCTATGATCAAACCTCCAAAAAGTATTAACATTGTCCGATATAATCATCTCTCTTAGACTCTTTAATGACCTTGACCAAAGACAACTGGTGGGAAACCTTGGTAAGGGAGATTGTTGTTAGCATTGTTTGGTCTATCTTTACCCCAACCAGACTTTAATGGGCGGCCATTGATGACGAAACCATTTAATTGAACAATAGCTAAGGCAGCTCTTTCATGAGAGTCATACTTCACAAAGGCACAGTTCTTTTCAGCTAAGAATCTAAAGTCAACAATGAAACCAAAGTTTTGTAATAGTGGAATTAAGTCATTTTGAGTGGTGAATCTAGCCAAATTACCCAAATAGACTGTAGTTTGCCATGAAGGAGCCTTTCTCAAGACAAGGTCATAATTCTGAGGAGACAACATACCGATAGCAGCACCTGGCTGTGGAGTGTTAGGTGAAGCTCCAGGAATACCGTTTGGAAGAAGGCCGCTTGGTGGAGACTGTGGGTTTAGGTTGTTAGAGTTGTTTGAAATTGAGCCGTTTCTGATACCACCCATAGCTTGAGGTGGGATAGAACCATTGTTCCCAAGGAAGTTTTGGAAGTTATTATTCTGGCGATGGTGGTGACCGTTATGATGGTTGTTGTGATGGTGGTGATGGTTGTTGTATGAACGGAAGCCGTGGCCATTCTGTTGTTGTTTGTGGGATGCCCAGTTCAGACGAATAGCTCTATTAGCAATAACCTCACCGTTCATTGTGGTCAAAGCAGCTTCGGCATCCGCCTGTTCACCAAAAGACACAAACCCATAACCTCTTGATCTCCCACTCTGCATATCCCACATAACGTGAGCTTGTAATAGTGATTTAAACTTGCTAAATGACTTCTTCAAAAGTTCATCATCAACTTCGGTAGATAGATCACCAACAAAGATGTTGAAGGCATTTGGATCATTCTTAGCCTGTTGTGACTGGTAAGCATAGTTGATATTAATTCTGGAGTTGTTCAAGAATGAGCCATTTAGTTTGTCTAGTGCAGCTTTGGTGGCCTGTTCATTTTCGTATTCAACAAAAGCATAGTTGAAACCAGGACGATTCTTATCAGCCAAAATCTTGACGGATTGAGCGGCACCTTCGACAGAGAAGACATCACGAAGGTCATCTTCGGAAATATTCTTGTCTAGACCACCAACATATAGGATCTTGTGAGAAACTTCACGACCACCTTCAGTGGCTAAAGCTGGGGTAACCTCCTGTTGCTGCGGTTGTTCACCGTTGTCTGGGGTTTCTTCTGCAGCAGAGTCTTTGGAATCTTCATCCTGAGGCTTGGTTTCTTTGTCAGAAGAGGTGGAATCCTCTTTGGTGGTTTGGGCTTCTAGGGCCCTTGTGGCTTCTTGATCTCTGGTTTGATCTTCAACTTGTGGTTGGATCTCTTCAGTAGTCATTTTGAGTTGATCTGGGTGTGTTTGCAGTAAAGTGAGCTTTGAAATGGGAATTGTAACAAACTCGGAGGGGATAAACACAGGTGAAGTGTATTGACTGTGATTGAAGGTTGGGAATGGGGGTATAACAAGGATACTTGATTAGCGGTTGAGACGATAACACAAAGATATGCTAGAACAAGAAAACGGTGTCAGATTTGGGGAGCAACGAAGGGAATTGAGTCGAATGAAAGGCAAATAACGAAACAACAGCAGTTCTTGTAAGTGTAAAAGTTGCTATGAGTGTCAGATGAGGTAATTCAGTGGTGTAATTAGCTCAGAATGAGAGGATAATGGAACGATTGGGCCAGTTCAGGAAATGTAACAAAAACAGACGTAAAAAAAGGAGGATAAAAAAGCAGAAAGGAGTGGCTTTTGCAAACGTATGATAACTATCGTGTGCGATGCCTCCGTATGTTTCTCAGTCTCAGATCCGTGGGATAAACGTGGGTTTCTGATAGTTCTACACGCGGTGACTTTGTAAATTTCTGGTTTTTTTCGACGTGTTTTGGAATGTTGATAAAAGTTTCCGAATCCGGCAATATTCGCGGCCGAAAATCAAGGCCGCTCACTCTTGGAGCTACAGAAAGTGTCATTTAGAAAGATATGAAGAGCTTGGTTGAGTTTGGGGCCCTTTCCGGTTTACTCGTGCTGTTAATCTCTATTTGGCTTGAGCTTGAATTCCTTTTTTTTAAGTGCACAGTGTTTCTTTGCTGCTAAAAGGGCTCTTGTATCGTAGATCAAGATCACCAAAGCTTGTTCACCGTAAGTAAACTCTAATCCAATCCAGCTGTCTGTCAGCCCAAACCTCCCTAAGCAATACAAACTTGATATCTCTCCGTGAGTCCGCTACCACTCACGTACTAAGTATCTTTCTCCGGGCTCCCCAGTCATACCAGCGAGGCCGTCTACTACCTCGCCAACAGTGCTGTTTCCAGTTTTTAGTCCTCGTTTTTAGGAGCCACAAGGGCATCCGTCATCTTGAAGTATACTTCCCAGAAAGGTTTGATCTTTTCTGAGTAGTACAAAAGGTGCTCTACCGTTTCGAATTGATAATATCTCTCAGGAGTCATGGCCAAACCTCTGCGTCTTAAACTGTCCATTTCAGCTTCTCTCTCATGGAGAGACAAACACCTCTCCCAGATCAACTGTTGGTTGGTTCTTGTCGCTAGCAAATGGGCTTTTGTCCACTCATTGTGCTTTTCCTCCATCACTTTAGGAGGGATACTGGCTGTACAGCTGAATGTTTTCTCGAGATAAACGGTGGTTGGTGCCAGTCTCTTCTGTATGGCTGGATAAACGATTTTGCAGAAGTTTCTGGAATCAAAACACGTATGGATATTCTTTCCGTTGAAGAAGCAGAAAATCAGCCGAGGTTTAAAGCGTAGAAGCTCTTCTACCACACGCTCAGGTCCTACTGGCATCCTCATACCACTCGGTAGTGTTGTATTCCATGCGTTGTTAAAGTCAAAGAACAACATCTCACGATAATTAATTGAAAGTGGGTAAGTTTTGACAGCACGCTTGAAGTCCTGTAGTCCGATGATAGTAGACGCTGTGACACTTGATAGTCTCTTTACTTCTTGGGTTTCCAATGGGTTGATGCTGCAAAATATAGGCAGGATAATGAACAGAGTTACTTGACTCTTGATGTGGTGACGGAGGCAAGAATCGCTATTGAGAGACGCCAGAAAGTCCAAGTCTCGCAATTCAGGGACTGAAAAGTCTAGGAGGGAGACAATTGATTCGTTCACGTGGTCTGGAAACCGTGATATTTCCATTCAGCTCGTTATCGTTACAAGTGCTGAAGAAGGCTTTCTCAAATTAGCCGCCGACTATAAATCTAGGGTTTTTAAAAATCTGGGGAAACCTTCCTTTCTTGAGGAACATTCGATAAGTGGCAAAAACATGGTGACACCACAGGAGTGTAGCCATGGAGTTTCAGATTCCTCAATGCCGAAGTGGACAAGGCCATTCTTTATCCAGACCCTAATAAAGATCAGGATTCTGACAAGTACGAGGTCTACGGTGATATCATGTTTGAATATGGCCTCCAACCTAACAAGAAGGTGTTGGTGTTTTATTGCCGTCAAAAAGGCCTCCCACAAGAGCTATCAGACCATGACAGATACTCTCTTCAGGAGCTCATTGAAAACACACTAAACGCAAAGGATCCTACCACATTGCCATTTTACCTCTATCCATAATCAGCTCATCATCAACTACATTCAGTAACAGAGACCACCATAGTGTATATCCCTGGTTTATCACTTTGTACATTGCTCATTACTTCTTTACTCCTCCTTGATGACTTCTCTATGATTATGAGTTGACGTTGGTTTGGCTCTGGTTGAACTTCCCTATGAGGCTGTCTACGGTGCAATTGCTGACTGCGTTATGAATATTCTTTAACAACACCGGTAAAATGCACATGCGTCTTATACATCATAAACTCATAAACTCCAAACTTATACTAAACGAACATATAGAACATAATAACAACATCAAAATCAAATGGAAAAGCACAGACAATCATTCATTCCAAATCACTCCCAGCATCACTTGCACCACTGTTGTTCTGAGATCCATACAACAACGAAGGGAATTGGTTATAGATCTCATCAGGGAACTGTCGCACATGACCATCGTTTGGAACTGTCAACGTACCATTCTTCTGCTTCTCCTTCACCTCTTGTTCATGTTCCTCCACCAATGGACGGATACATTCCTTACCAGCTTCTGTCTTGAAATGGCGCCCCAGGGCATCGGTTCTAGCAAACTTCTTACCACAACCCCATTGTGTCACACCATCTCTCAACAAACCTCTGCACTCGTAACGTTTCTTCCCCGTGTGTAAGTCTTCATGACGCTTTCTATCGTGTTGTCTTGCAAACGCCTTACCACAGACCGTACACACAAAGGGTCTTTCATCTGTATGGGTTCTTAAATGGGACTTTAGGTTGTATGGTCTAGTGAATTTCTTATCACATAGATGACAGGCATAGATTGATGGATGCTTCTGGACTCTCTTGTTGGACTGGTTAGGTGATGCCAATTCTAACATCTTCTCTCTGTTGGCAGATACCGATCTTTCACGTTCACCAGTGGATTTGGAATTGGACCTAGATCTGCTCTGTCTTCTCTGTCTACCGGCTCTCATATTAGCATGCTGTTGGTCTTCAGGTTTCAGGAGACTGTCGTCATCAATGGCGGAAGAATTTGTATCATTTGGAGAAAGCAAGTTGGAGTAATACCCAGATTTGATGTTCTGAGAACTGTTAGAGCCAGCTCTGGAATGGACAGGGGAGTTGTTTGGAGATGATCTGTTAGAACTGAACAGGGATGGAGTTCTCACTGGTCTTTCCTGTGGGTCAGCTTCAATGGAAATCGTCACTGGGGATTGGATGGCCATCTTGTTGTTATTCGCAGTTAAGTTATCCTGGGTCAGCTGCTGTGGTTGGTATTCTTGGGCAAAATACTGTTGTTGGCCACCATGGAAACATAGTTCGCTACCAGCATCACTTAAATCAACGGCATTGAGGTTTTGGCCAATAGTGTCGTACTCCAGGAAGTTATCAATTGGCTGGGATAGCAAGTCATCACCGAAATGAGATGGTGAATAAGCAGACAAGTATGGAGAGTTTTCAGCAGATGAGATCTCACTCAGAGCAGTAGATGAAGGTTGAACAGTTTGGAAAGCTGACGTACTGAAATCTGTACTTAGGTAGTTGAAATCGTTGTTGAATTGTTGACCTTGTTGTGGTAACGGCTGTTGTTGTTGTGGTTGCTGTTGTTGCAATGGGTATTGTTGGTATTGGGTTTCAACGGTTGTATACTGTATCTGAGGCACATTAGGCTGTGAGTTGATATTTTCTGGAGGTGGGGTGAATCTAATCTCTTCAGGTGTTTCGATGGTCAAAGAAGGTGGTGGGGGTGTATGGTTGTTGTTTGGGAAGGTAGGGGTATCATACTGGGCTGGGCTGGCACCACGGTTCGAGCTGTGAGTGGAGTTACCACCTTGAGCCTGGTTGAATTGGCCAAATTGCAAAGAATGGTTGAATTGAAGGGCATCAGAAGGAGAGTTCAACCCACTTAAATCATCAAGGAATAAATTGATGTCAGTTTGCGTTGTTTCGATCTTTGGCACCTGAGGTTGTTGCTTGATAGAGGCCTGAGCATCCTGAATATTGGTCAAGTCAGTTTGAGAGCTGGCCTTTTGCAAGTTGTAGTCTGTCTTGAAGCCAGGAACAGGTCTTGTTAGGTTTTGGTTTTGGGCAGGTGTTGAAGCCTGTGGTGGGGTGTTCAGGTTCTGTGGCTTGTTCAAGTTACTCTGCTGACCATTGTTGAAGTAGGCGGTGTTGGCAGGGGACTCTGTGACTGGGGAAAAGCTGACAAACTGGTCAAAGTTGTCTTCTTTCTTCAGGTTGGAGGAGTTTTCATAAGCAACGTCGTCAGCCATGGCCTGACTATTTCGGCCGTAGTTGGACATGGGTTTAAATGGGAGAACTGTGAAGTGGAGGTAGTGTAGACTGTAATAAGAGCACTAAAGCAGCAAGGAACTAACGACTTGGGTTGAATATGGAGAATGGGGGATCTTGGTCCTTAAAACAATAGTTGTGTACCTGAATGGGCTTCGAGTAGTGGGAAAGGCAGCAAAATCTTGTGGAAAGACAGTAAATTTAGACACCAATAGTATGAGTGAGATGTATAGTCTCTTCTGGTACAGTGCTGATGGGCAATAGCAAGACTTTTCCTTGTATAAAGACACCTGAGCTCAGGCTATCTGTGAATTTTGTTTTTCTCTTTGATAAAATTAAAATCCCGGGCCGAAAGCGGCAATTTTCGCGAGCCGTTATTTTAAAGGCCGTTTTGGTCACCGTCAGAGGCTTAGAAAGGTACAAAGTGCTAAAAAACGGCAGGTTTACGCTGGTTGGTGGTATAAATAGACGAGGGCTACATCTAGATGGGACTAACTGTCAAGTCTGGTAAGTCTATAGCCTAAAGACCCTGAAGTCTGCGCAGATGTGCCACACGTCTGGCGCAAACGTCTTGATTTTCTCGAGGTGCAGAGGCTCGATAAGCACGTCTTGGAGCTCTAACAGCCTGAAGCTCGTCTCGTCCAGGAAGCCTGCAAGGTCCGTCGTGGCAACGTTCTCGTGGATGTGCAGGTCGCAGTGGGCAGCGTCGGAGTGCCCTGTGTACAACTCTAGGGCAATGGGCCAGGCCTTTTGCGACGAGGGCAGCAAACCAAGGTTGATATGGGATACCGGCATTTGAAGCTGCGCCTGCTCAAATCTCTCTCTTGCATACTCGTTGCTCTCGTTGAAAATGAACACAGTCACTGCAGGATCGTACTGGAACTCTTCGTCTCTTTGCACAACTTTGTAAGTGTACCCGTTCTTTTCAACGCCTCTTCTTAGACCTTCGATACTCCATGGGTTCAACTCGAAACAGAACAGATGCTTGGCTCCAAGTTTCAAGTAACTCAGTGTAAAATACCCAATCCCAGCGTAAAGATCCACAACTGTATTACCCTTCACGTCTTTGAATGTGTTTAGAATTCTGGCCTTCTCTTTGATGTTCCCTCTGCTGAACATTGTATACCTTGGAGCCCAAGTTTGAAAGATTCCATTCTGCACCACGGTGCACCAAAAGGCAGCCTTGAAGTCTTCTTCAGTAGGAGAGTCAAATGATTGGTCAGTTGGTTCAGGGCCGAAATCGTTGTAGATGGGGACCAAATTGAAAGGTCTTCTCATGATGTCTTGTTCAATGATAGGTTTGTTCACGGCAATATGTGTCACATTTTGTTTATGGAAACAATGGGATAACAGTGATTGAAAGCACACACCAGAATCAACAGTGGATAAATATGTTTGCCACTCTTCTGAATCAAATGTGTCATGGTTGTTGATAAGCATCATTGGAGGATAGATGGTCCATTTCTTGGGTATTTTGGATAACAGGATCTGTGATAGTTCTGGATCTGTGTTGTTCTTCTTCAGGAAATTGGCAATGAAGCCAGCAACATCAGTTGGCTCTTTCTCTTCACATTTAGTCTCAACAATCTGTTCTTCAATTGTGATTCCATCTCCTAGGTCGCTCAGCAGTTCTTCAATGGCGTTTATATCTGACGATGAGGTAGGTATCTGAAACTCTTCGCCGTCTTTAACAATCTTCTGCGACTTATCCAGCAGCTTATGAGCCTCCAATTTGACCTTCACGCTCTTCACAAGCACCGCAACTTTAGTCCTCACAACAATCCTATCCACCATAGCACTCTTATACTTCAAATAAAAGACCCAATTTGACACCAAATCACAACAGAAAAGCTCATCTCGATCCAAATTTTTCCTCATCAATCTCCATTATTTCCCAATCCGGAATATTTCCGTTTTCGGTAGATAAAAACCTTACCCGCCTCTTGGACCTGACACTTTCAAAATTTGAAAATAGCAGAAGCCATAAGAACTCAACATGTTTTGGCCAAAACCACTGCTTAAAAAGGCGTCTCACAGGTTCACACCACTACACACATTCAGAATGGAACAAGCTTACTACAACGGCGGTCTCCCTTACCAGGAAGGTATGTACTAATGGCTACACTGGGGTCCCAAGGACCCTTTGTTGTGGGACTCAAGGGTTTGTCCCAGATTTTGAGATGGACTGGTTACTAACTCGTGTTGCCACAGGTCATGACAGTTATAACAAGAAGGATAAGAAGAAAGCAAGCATACAGAGCAAGTTGGGCAAGCTTAATGAGACTTTCGTCCTGAAGAAGGACTATTACTATTCACAACAGTTGCAAGATTTGCAAATCAACCTATCAACGATACACAACGGGACCAACGAGGTGCTGAAGGAGAAAGTGAGGGATATCGAAGAAGCCCGTGACTATGAGCTCGTGGAACTGAGACTATGGGAGGAGTTCCAGGTGCAAAGAGCCGAGAATGAGTTTTACGAAGATATGGAAAAGACAGAGAAAGAACATGATGAGTTTGTGAAATTGGCAAAGGAGAAATTGTATGCTAATTTAGAGAGACAGATTAAGCAACTGAAAGAAGATAAAGTCCTACTGGATCTTGCGAACTCACATTCTTACAACATGGACACTTCCTTGACCAACGTTTCAGATTTCCACAAGAATACCAGATCATCACAAAACCTGAAAGACAGTTCAATCTCCGCTATGGGATACCTGAGTGACAGAAGAGGATTGAGAAGAAGAAACGACTACAGTACGAATGCAGAGGACAGTCATCTAAGTGCCAATGAATCAGGGAACAACTCGAGCTCTAAGAAGAAGAAAACACATGGTTATCAAAGTGGTAATGATGATGGGTTGTTGTCAGATGCTGGTGATTTAAGTTCAATCTTGTTCGGCAATAATAGAAGAACAGAAAAGGTGAATACTAGACACTCGTCAAAGTCTTCGTTTGCTGCACCACCTGGTTTGAAAAACGAGGAAGTCAACGAGGATTTGAACCTGTTGAAAAGTTTGATGAAGAACTGAGATGTTTGTTAATGTACGTACTTCTGTTATAGATTTGGGCGTAGTTGTGCCGTAAGACAAGTTGCTCTACTATTCGGCAACAAAGATGATTGGTTTGGAGCTTTGACTAGCCAAATAGAGTAAAACCATTGGATAAAGAGAAGCAAACAGACTACAACTGAGTATATTTCTTATTACCTGTAAGATTTACTAATATACAAACACCATTCCATAAACCGACATTAAATAAACATTAAAAGCACATTTAGTTACCGAAACCATACAAGGTACGACCTTGTCTCTTTAAGGCGTAGACAACATCTAATGAAGTAACAGTTTTTCTCTTAGCGTGTTCAGTGTAAGTGACAGCATCTCTGATGACGTTTTCTAAGAATGATTTCAAGACACCTCTGACTTCTTCGTAGATCAAAGCGGAAATACGCTTGACACCACCTCTTCTGGCTAATCTTCTGATAGCTGGCTTGGTGATACCTTGGATGTTATCTCTCAAGATCTTTCTGTGTCTTTTAGCACCACCTTTACCTAAACCTTTACCACCTTTACCTCTACCGGACATTGTTGATTATATTATTTGTTTGTAGTGAGGAAGTAACTTTTGATAGAAGACAGAATACGGGGGAACTGCCGTCTTTTATACAAATCTGTGTCGATTCTCGTTCATGCAGGCTATTGTTTTGATTTGAGCTCGACGCGGTCAAATTGGATCTGATCGTGTCTGTATTATGTGTTCTGGTGTTTACGCCCTTGTGGTGAGGACTGTGTAAAAACAGGTCCTAACAATTCAGGGTTCCGTGCGATCGTGTCTCGTTCTAAGAGTTACGCCGAGATGTGTCACTTTTCTATGGTGGCTGTGCTCACAGTTACACATTCGCGGTCGAAAAGTAAACAAATACCCTTGTTCTGAAATTTACTCTACAGTGTGAAAAACACGGGTGTACATCCCAGCACTAAAAAGACCCGCGTTTTACCCCGTGCCGTTCCCAGATGTACACACTTTTGACGAGCAAAAGCCCCCAGCTATGTGTAAACACCAGCACAGCCCCATGCCCACTGTTATCGCCAGGGGCTGTAAACAAAGAAAAAGTATAAAACCACTGCGATTCCCCAGAACTTGCATCAGAAGAATAGACAGAAATCATCAGCAACAATGGCCAGAACCAAACAAACAGCTAGAAAATCCACTGGTGGTAAAGCCCCAAGAAAACAATTAGCCTCCAAGGCTGCCAGAAAGTCCGCCCCATCTACCGGTGGTGTCAAGAAGCCTCACAGATATAAACCAGGTACTGTTGCTTTAAGAGAAATCAGAAGATTCCAAAAATCCACTGAATTGTTAATCAGAAAGTTGCCTTTCCAAAGATTGGTCCGTGAAATCGCCCAAGACTTCAAGACCGACTTGAGATTCCAATCTTCTGCCATCGGTGCCTTGCAAGAATCCGTTGAAGCTTACTTGGTCTCCCTATTCGAAGACACCAACTTGGCTGCTATCCACGCTAAACGTGTTACCATTCAAAAGAAAGATATCCAATTAGCTAGAAGATTAAGAGGTGAAAGATCATAGATCTTCTTTTGATGACTTTGTATATTAGATGGGTAATGTAATGATATTATAATGTTCTAGATTTTCATCGTAGCCCTTTCATTCCTGGCTGTTTCCATGGCAGCCACTTAGCAACTATAAAATCCATCATGAAATTTGTAAACTCTTCCCACTAAAATACCCACTAATAACCAGCTAGCATACACAATGGTGACCATAAAAGAGATCGAAGGCGACGTTGAGCAACAGGTCAAGGCCAACGTCAACTCCAACAGCTCAATTTCAGAGCAATTATACCAATACACAGCTACCCCAGTGCCAGCATGGGCCTTTTCCGGTTTGTTATTAGCGACTCCACTGGTAACCAAACAACCGGTGTCATTGCCTCAATTGTCCGGTGGTCTGTTCTCTTTGGCTAAGAAACAACGTGTGGGGCCAAGTTCCTTGAGTTCCTTGTTGTTCGGTGGTGCCATGGGTCTTGGTGGTTGGATTATCCGTGATGGTGATGTCGAGAGTGGGACAGGGTTCATCACCGCCTGGTCCACTCTATACCTGATAGTCAATGGGAGATCCACTTTCAACGGTTTGAGATACGGGAAGGTCTGGCCTATTTTGCTAACCACTGTCGCTGGTACCACTGCTTATTACCACGGTAAGAGATTCTTCTTTACATCTGCATAGAAGACCTACCCACAAAGGAAAAAACACAAACAAATTCATTTCAAATACTCTATGTAATACTATGACAGATTCATTCAACACTGCAGTTTGGTCACCACCTCAAGGGCAGCCAACCGTTCCTCGTAGCCGTCTGTACGATTTCATCCTCATTGTACATCTCAATAAACTGTTGATCCAATGGTCTTGCCTTTGGAGCTGCAAAGCGTCTGTATTCATCGAGGATCATCGTCAGAGACCAATTCTGTAACCTTCTGATACACCCGACTAAGCACCCAGTTCTATGCTTCCCACGATTGCAGTGGATTAACAACGGGTGGTTTGCTGGATTGATGGCTATCTCCAATGCCCGTGTCAACACATCATGTGGGATTTTGACAAAAGGTTCTTTGTTCCCTGACATCCCCACTTGGAACAAGTTGATGTTTTTCTCTTTCAAAAACTCCATATTCTCAGGTGGATACTCCTCTGGGATTAATACCAGTATGGTCTTTATCTTCAATTTACCCAAGAACTTGAAATTCTCCGGTCTGGGAAACGAAGAACGATAAATCTCCCCAATAACTGGTGAGAAGTTCTCTGGTGGCACATCTTCCTCTTCATCTTCATCTCTCAGCGACGTGAAGGCATCATCAATACTCTTCAGGTTCAACACATCACGATCTTCCTTTCGACCACTCCTCACGGAATCGGCACCATTGACATTCGTAGACCAGCTTTCCTCGATGTATCCATCATCGTTCATCGTGGCCTCTGGCTCCTGGAGGTGCTCATCGTCACTGTGATACCTCGAACTCGGTACCACGGGGTCTATGTCCAATTCCATTTCGAATTCCTGTGACATCTTTGATGTTGTTTCTGTGAAAGTAAGTTATGCAGTAGTGGTGTTTTCAACCTTCTCTTTCTAAAAGAAGTGATGCAGCTTGGTTTTGTAAAGTTGGGTTGAGGCAGGAATCACAAGGATGATACGTTTTCTGGATCTTGTGGACTTGTTTTTTGATAAGCAGGGCTTTCAATAATGCATAACGCTCTGATCTTATGCAACTAATATAAAATGACGTGGACTAGAGGACTCGGGGTATGAATGGGGAAATGAGATAAATCTTTCAAGCAACAGATACCTCTATGAATTCCGTATGCTTTGATCTTCGATGACTTGCTGAGCAGCAGTGGTAACAAACGTAAGTGGCTATCCAATTACAGGGAGATTGCCGATAACTAATGTGGACTTTCCTCTGAATTAGAGTAGAAAGGGATGAAGAAACCAGCAGATATGACACTTGAAATGAAAAAACAGCTGGGTGAGCGTGGCAGTGCGAACCTCAAAGGGTTGAAAGAGCTTGGAAACTTCTGTGAAACGACGGAAACAATGGCTTTAACAACTTTGTTCGTAATCACTGCTTTTTGTCGAATTGTCCGAAAGATCAAAAAAATCGCGAAAATCGTTTCTCTTCACGTGTTTCGCCGCTAATAAAGCAGGAAGTACATTCTACAAAAGCCATTAATAATACAAATAAATCAATTACTTTTTTCAGATAAACACCATGTCCAGCTTCCCGTCCAAATAGATCTCATTGCTCATGAACAGGGAATCGTAAACCATTTGATCAGTACCCTCGAAATTCAACGTATCGAATCTCAAATCATCCTGGATCTCCACCAATTTCAAATCATTCTTGATACCTTCTATAACTTCCAAGATTCTCTTCGTTGTAGAGTCCAATTGTGAGTTGTGCATGAAGTCAATGATGTATGAGATGTATTCAAACGTTTGCTTCTTGTCAATCTTCTCTGTGACTTCAGTGATACCATCATGGAAAACGATAGCCAAATCCATCATATCATTGGAACTGTTTGATAAATAGATGAAGAATAGTGAAAGAACCAAAGTGGATGAATAACCATACATACAGTCCGTTGAAATGGCACCATAGTTGAACTTCTTCTCAATGGATAGTTTCATCAGTTTGGAGACCATGATAGCAGATTGAATACCAGTTTTCATAATACTTAGCAACGTTTCATCTTCTTGGACTTTGAAATTAGTGGTGGTGATGTAGATCAGGAATGGTAAGATTAAAGCAACCATATAGTAGTGGAATCTCAAGTTTAGCTTATACTCGTAGATGTTGGAAATTAGTGATAATGGTTTGATGTTTAGGTCTTTATGGATTTGGTTCAATTGATTCTTCATGGATAGAGTTCGTTCAATGTTGATCAATGAAATAGGCTGTTGGTTGGATGTGATCTTTCTATCTTTGACAATCTTATTCAGGAATCTGGATAGTTTCAATGAGGCAACAAAATATTCGTCATGTTCTCTTGATAATCTTGGAGTTTCATTCAAGTCTGGATAATCAATGTCAATTTCATCTTCATTGATATTACTTGGTCTCCCAAATGTAGAACATAGGGTCAACTCATATTGATACAATGACCAAAACACTTGGATTTGTAAATCTGTATCCTTGTCCTTAGTGGCCATCTTTCTGTGAAGACCAATAGAAATAGCTTGTCTTGTAGCTAACCCAATCAAATTCCAAGCAGAATCTCTATTTTTATTCGCATGTAAATTGATGGCAAAAAGGAATAAGAATTGAATAGTGGAGATGTTGGAATTAAGAGCAACATCACTTAGGATGATCTTTAAAGTTTCATCCATCTTTGAAGATTCCAAGATTGGATTTCTCAGTGAGGCATCAACCAGTCTTGAACCAATGATCCAAACCAAATAAATACATCCAACATCAGCATCACTGATCTTCGTACTCTCGTCGGCACCCATAAGTCTATTCCAATAGATCTCATGATTCACTCTGAATCTCTTTTCATCAAACATGAAGTAGAAAGGATGGAAGAACTGGAAGAAATGGTCAATGTAGTATAAACTCTCCTGTTTGGTTAAGAATTCAATGATTGGGAATTTATGTTCATGGATGATCTCACTCAGCTTGTTATGTTTATCGTCGTTTGGTTTGTGCTGATTGTCGAACAGCTTGACGTCTCTATCAAAGGACAACGTGGTTCTAAATGATCTCTTCAGTAACAGGTTACAAAGAACACTGAACAACACTGGAGTACCGGCACTACCAACGTAATGAGAACCACCTTTATCATCATAAATGACCGTCTCGGACACAGGGTAATTCTCCTTTGGAGGGATGTGGGTGCTTCCAAGGGCAGGCGTATTGGACTTGGAGACCAGTGGGGAAATGATAGCAGAACCTGGGACACTTGAATCAACTAATGAAGCGCTTGAGTCAACTTTTGGGATGAAAGGACGTAGCAGTTTGCTCTCCAGGTCGGCCTTGTCGGCAGTTGGGCTGCCGTCCATCTTAATACCCTTCTCCTCGCCGATCTTCATGATCTCGTTCACGTCATTGATGTCAACGTCTGGATAGAGACCCTGGACCAAAGACAATAGAGTCTGATAGTGGATGCCCAAGTTCTCAAGGGAACCGTAGACACGTCTTCTGCGGGGCATGGAGGTGACACAGTCCATTTTGGCCCTGATGCAGTTGTCGCAGGGCGTGTCCTTGTCCTGGGCCCGCACGGCCTGGTTGTTGGGGTCTGATCTGATACACTTTGTCTTCTTGACCTTGCACCTGTCACATGAGTACACTGCTCTCTGTCTCTCCTCCAGGGGCACCTTTCTCGGCTTTCTGACCCGCTGCTTGTCGCTGCTGCTGGACATCGCTCTGTGTGTGCTGTGTGCTTTGTCTCTGGGGAGCGTGGAAGAGTCCAAGATGACTCTTTCTGCTGCTTTTTCACCAAAATTAACAAAATTGGTTGTTTATGCCTCTCAGCTCCGGAAGATAGCAGCCGCAAATTATTCCTGAACCACAAAAAAAAAAATAAATGCGCCAAAATCGCCTGTGCCGGAGACGGACTTTTCTTGAATTCTCCGCGAAAACGCTCTACAACTGGAAACGGAGAAAAACAAACAGAAGATAAGCCAAAACTGGAGAAACTCGAACTTCCCACTACAAAACCACTGCGCAATGGCCTCTGTCACGTCCTCAGTGGTCAACCTGACCAAGACCATCATCGGTGCCGGGCTGCTGGCCATCCCCTACGCCTTCAAGTCCAACGGGATCTTCCTGGGGACCCTGCTCGTGGTTCTGGCAGGTGTGGCATCCATCTACGGTTTGTGGATTGTCACTAGAGTCTCTGAGAAAGTGAAAGGCCAGACTAGTTTCTTCGCATTGTGTGCCATCACTTACCCAAGACTGACTCTGCTGTTTGATTTCTCCATTGCTATCCAATGTTTCGGTGTCTCAATTTCATACCTGGTGCTATTTGGTGATTTGGTTCCTACGTTGATCAATGAAGTCCTATCCAGAGACGAAGTGATCGTGCTCTCATTGGTGGTGATCATCCCATTGGTCTCCCTGAGAAGACTGGATTCTTTGAAATTCGGGTCCATGATTGGGTTGACCGCTATTGCATACTTGACATTCCTAGTCGTTGTACATGTGTTATTCGATGACTTGAAGCAAACACAGGGCCATATCAGGATCTTTGAAATCGGTTCCATTTCTGACATCTTGTCAAGTTTCTCCATCATCATCTTTGCCTTCACTGCTGCTCAAAACATCTGCACAATCACCAATGAGATCAATGACCGTAAAGACCTGACGTTGGTGATTCTAGCTGCCAACTTCATCGCTGGTGGGTTGTTCTTACTAGTGGGTCTTTCCGGGTATATCCAATTCGGTGACAACGTCGGTGGCAATGTGATCTTACAATACGATCCATCTTTGTTCAGCTCCAAGATTGGGAAATACGCCCTTGTGTTGATGGTTGCTCTATCCTATCCATTGATGTTCCATCCTTGTCGTATCTCCATCAACAACATGGTCCATTGGGTCGAGTTGGAATACAAACAGGCCCATCCTGATGAAACACAACCATTATTGGCCGATGAAACTCATTCTGCCACCACTACGATCGCCGAGGAGACAGAAGTTCCTTTTTCAAGCAACAGATTCGTCATCTTGACCATCTTGTTATTAGGCGCCTCATATGGTCTTGCCCTATCCATCACTTCATTTGAATTGGTCTTGGCCCTTGTCGGTGCCACCGGTTCAACATTGATCTGTTTCATCCTGCCTGGGTTATTTGGATTCAAGTTGTTCGAATCGCAAAAACAGAAGAACTTGAGTTTGGCATTGACTATCTTTGGTGTCGTGGTCATGATCACTTCGGTCTTTGCCACTTTATACTACAATTGAGGGATAGAACCACTGTGATACCGTTGCATTTAAGCATTAATAATACGATAATATAACTTACATAAAACCACCTGGAAGCTGCTCGTAAGCTTGAGTCATGTGAAACTACGTCGTACCTCTGGTAAGATCAATATGATGTAAACCATTTTATTAATTCGTCCATACAAGAACCTGAACAAGGAAACCAAAACTAAACATATTGCAAACTGACGACTAAAATATAACAATAAAGATTTGAGATATAAATAAAACAGCATAAACAAAGTATCATTAAATAAATGTATCATCTTTGGAAATTCTAAATTGGCAATATCAGAACATGTCTATAAGATTACACCAATATCCCTCAAGTTTTCTTTTCTCTTCTTCTTTTTCCTTCTTTGAAATTTTATTCTTCATCTTCATCGTCATCTTCGTCGTCACTTCTAACATCTTCAGCACCTTTACCAGTGACAACTTTGATAGCGACCTTGGCGATCAAATACATCCAGATCAAAGTCAACATTTGTAAACCACCCAACAATGACAAAAACACAGTGATGACGTTATCGGTCCAGCATCTTTTTTGGTCAAGACCTGCAATACATCTCCCTGAACTCATCAATGATTTGGCCTTGGTAGCAGTATGGTAGAAAATCACGTTGTAAACACCATGTCTAACAACGATCCAAGACAATAAGAAGAAACCAAACATCAAATCACATAAAAGTTGGAGCCCACTGTATTTCAAGATTTTGGCAGTGGATAAGAAAATGTCAACAACATCCATGATGATCAAGATGACATGGCCAATTCTAGTGAAGTAGTAATAGTAAGAACCAGTGACCAACAGACAAGTGATAATGTGATGTGAGAACATTTGGTAGTGATCCTTTCTTCTCTCTTCGATGTTTAATATGAAGATCTGTTGTAACCAACAAGCCAATTCGAATAGATAGTAAAATTTGAACATACCGGTCATTTGATCATGAGGCCAGCCAATGTAGAAGTTGTCCAAGTTTAAGAAGTATTCAGAACCAAAGTAGTTATAAAAACCAAATGCGAATGAGGAAGCATAGTAGATCAAATACCAACCTTGTTCTTCAAATCTTTGAATGGCTTTGGAGGATCTGATATTCAAAGAAGTAGCAATTGGTCTTAGAATGAAGTTCATGCTGAATGCTCTGATGAAAGTGATAATAAAAATACCAGTAATAACCAGATAAATATCACTTAGACCGATATCATATCTATCTATGCCTTCATATTTGTGTTGTAGAGTCAAGAATGGAGAAGTGTATGGTTCAAAAAGTTCGAACTTGTTCAATAACACCAGCAGAGCCAATATCAGCGCTGAGATCTCAATCTGATACTTGTCTATGTTCTTAAGACTGATGGCCTTTGGCTTACGGTGGTGGTGGTGGTGGTGGTGATGCAAATTCTTTTCGGACACATGTTCAACCTTCTGGGCCGATTCGGGCGTTGATAAGGAAGTGGTGGAGCTGTTTGGAGTTCTTTGTGACACGGTGGTCTCGTGTGTCTTGACAGAGGATGCTGACTGGACCATGTTTTCTGTGTTGATTAGTGTGTTTTTTTGGGAAGTGGTCAATAGTGAGGCGTTAGACTCTAGATCTGTTCTAATTATAAGGATCAATAGTGGATCAACAATGAAACGAGCGAAGCCTTGGAGAATGCAAAACGGTGTAAAGGGGGTCCAAAGGCGGCAGATGCAAAGTAGTGGAGTGACTTGGGCGAACAAGGGCTTTTAAACGAGCGTCAGGGGAGCTTCTGGAGCTGGCTGTGGTTCTATCTAGTGGAAACGACACAGATCTGACAGTGGCAGCAGCTGATGGCAGAAACGCGTGAAATCTGGTTCAAGGAGCGCGGAAATTTGCAAACTTTCAGGGGAAGCAGCACAGAAGGAGCGGTCTGGAGGGTGACACAGCGGCAGAGTCTGAATTGGACGTGGTTTTCAACCAGAAAGAAAGGGACTTGTTGTTTGTTGGAAATTCAATTTTTTTTCCATGAGATTTTGAAAAAAGTAAACGTGGAAATTGGAATGAGGCACATTTCTGGTCAGGGACACACGGGTATAATCGAATGATGTAATTCTGGGACAAATCTTTCTCTAGTTAGCGTGTTTTGGTCGGAGGCTATCTGTTCAGCAGCACCTGCTCCAACGGCTTCTTGCAGCGGCTCTCGTCGTAGCTCTCCCAGACCTCGTACAGCGTGATGAGCTCCTGCACGGCCTCTGTGATCTCGGCAATGTCAATGTTGGAGTGGCCCAAGAACGCGATGAACGTCTTCAAGAGCCCGTCGTTCTGAGCTGGCACAGCCTGGCTCTTCTCCTTGTGCAGCTGGCTGATCCTGTTGTACTTCAGCACCACCGTCAGGTAGATGGCTGCCGTGGCAATGATGTGTGGAGGGTATAACAAAGGTAGGTCTGTCACATAGCTGTCATTGATAATGGACCAACTGGACTGGAGTTCTTCTGGTGTGAGGGCACTGGTGCTACCATTGGAGCTGAGCTGCCCAGTATGCAGTGTGGATAAGGGCTGTTGTGATTTCTGGGAATAACCGACCAACGATTCGTTAATCAACAATAATGAACGGTACGGATGGTGCACGATCAAGTAAGTGTCCAATTCTTCAATCAAATAGAACTCAAACTCGGCCAATTTGGTAGCATCGTGAGGGATGTATTCTGGCCATAGATTCCTTGCCTCCGAGACGATGGTTCTGATGTGTTGAGGGCATTCTTCAATCTTGCAAGCCAAGTAGATGGACGTGGTGATCAACAAGTACAGATTCACCTCTTTCAACGACACGCGGGTCAAGAATCTCATCAAGTAGACCTCTGCTGTGCTCAATGCAATCTGGCGGACATTCAATCTTCTTCCTAGCTTGTTCACCAGCGAATGGATGTAGATTCTCATGCTGATATCGTACTTAATGGGAGCTTTCGATATCATGTTGCAGTTCTCCATGTCTCTTTCTAGTTTGACCAGTTCGAGCCTTTTGTCCCGTAGCATGTCCCTCGTGAACTGCCAGTGCATTCTCTGTGTGGACGTCCAGTAGTCAGCAGCCATTGTGTGTGATTCTTTGTGGACTTGTGGGAGGTTTTGAGCGATTCAATGGCGTGTATTTGTAAGAGGTTGGGCTTTTCATGTTGATTTTCAAATTTGTGGGAGACTTGGTGGGACTAGAGGTGATAACGGAAAAGGCTGGGGAAATGAACTTTGCGAACAACAAGTAGCTATGAATGAGATAAAATCAGAATAAAGAGCTTCTATTCGAAACAACAACTTCAACCACGAGCAACACCCAATCAATGTGGCCATATTCACGAGTTTTATACCCTAACTCGTAAAAGTGTGTGCACGTGACCTTTCTGCTAGTGGCCCTACCGTCTCCCGAGGCCATATAAAAAATTTTCCTTCCAAAAACTTTTCGCTTTCTCCCAGCCATTTCTCTTCACGGTCCATGGTCAAAGAACTGTTTATCGAAGCCTGCAAAAGGACGGTGTTCTACACTGTCACCACTCGCTTTGGGGAAAGTCTCCCACCGGCATCGCGGAAATCGTGATGGGACAGTTATCCACCCATCAAGAGCTGGAGATCTTTACGGCCACCTGTCTTCTGTCTGTGCTGTGTCCGCTGTGAGGATGACGGCAATGCCCCTATTGGGCCCTTGTGTTCCTTGTGTTCAATTGTCCAGCTCCAAAACGGAGGCACCGTACGTGAAGGACGTTGGCAGCGTCGTGGGTTCTTGTTCTTTACCTCACTGGTTGTTCTGGCTGGTTGACTATTCGGTATTTGGGGTCTTTGTCACCTAGACGATAGTTATAACAGTTGTGCTCGGTCCTTAGGGAACGCGCATAACCCAATGGAGCTTACTCTTGACCCATGGACCGTCTTTTTTCAAAAGTCTGTTCTCAAGGGAGAAATGCATAGTCAAATATGCCAGGCTTCTTTATTCTTCCAAACGTCTGATATTAGAGAAGATCAATGGACTCTTCTTTTTTTTGAAACTTATATGATGAGATAACCACGCAACATAGAGTCAAGCTCAGAGTGCCAAAAAGAGCACAGGGACGAGAATTGCTTTATATTCTGATTTGTTTCGAAATTTGAAGAGTTTCTTATCTTGCTTTATATAGGAATATAACTCTGGTATCTGACTTGAGGTAAAGAAGAATCCTTGAATAAACATAGCATGTGTATCATCCATTCTACACTAGACCGTAGTCTGAGTCTCGTCGATCTTGGCCTGGGGCCCATATATTCGTTTGCCTGGGCGCCGTGTGATGAGCTGAATTTGGGCGCGAATATTTTAAGCACCGATAAACGTACCTGAGAACGCACTTAACCATAGGAAGAGCGCCTTCACAAGAGCTTCCATGAACCCTGAGACCCCACCTGTCTCCTTCAAGTACCCGTGGTCAAGGAGGAAGCGCCTTTCAAGAGACCTGGAGCTCCTTCAAGCTCTACCTAAGGAGTTATGGTTCTTAATCATCAGACATCTCCAATTCGACCCCACAAACCCCAGCTCAATCGCATTGTTCCAAGAGTTGAATAAAAAGACGCTTTTGAAGCCTGCTATTTCCAAAGTCAGTATCTGGGTCATATTTCACACCTTTATTAAGTACGATTACTCTCATTGCGAAGAGATTGAACAACTGGCCAAGTGCACGGATTCCTTCTTCCTCATCTTCCCTGATGTTACTTATTTTGGACTCCCAGTGGGAGGGAGGAATATATATGACCTTCGAAATACTGTGGTAATCGACTACAATGATTTTCTGGGAATGAAGAACTACTCTTCAGGTTTAAAAAGAACAATAAGTCCTAAGCAGCTTCGTGATAACTTGACTGCCAATACCACTACAACGCCAAAAGAGGTTTTCTACCTGAAAGTTCCCCCAGGTTTTAGAAAGTGCACTGTCTACGGAAATTCTGGAGAAGTGAGAAATATCCCTGAGTTTGGGTTTTTCAGTGTCCCATTGAAGAGTGAAGAGTACGCAGAGATCTTGAGCATGGACAATATTTCAATCACACAAATTTTCTACCAACCCAGACCAAAATTTCTCTACTGGCAGATATTGAGAATGACACTGCGTTGTGTATCACTATATGTGAGGCATGTTTTACCCGTGTACATAAGTTACAAGATGGCTGGGAGAGAATCAAGAAAATACTGGAAAAGTGAAAGTTACACGTACGACACCTTCGATGAATACGGCGGTAGTCTACGCACATCCCAAAATGGAAGATCAGTCGTGCACTTTGCATCTCTCCGGGGTTTGCTAGGAATGATGAAATTCGCTGATGGAGAGAATGTATCCTTGGATGTCGCTGTTTTTAGGATGTTGTGGCGGTATTTAGAGGATCTCTAAGGCACAGATATGTCCTTTCAGACTATGAGTGCACTTAATTAAGAAGGATGGTGACACAGCGCACCACCTTTGAACTCTTCCAGATATTGAGCCGGACTATAGCAAACCAAACTTCTGTTATGATACATAATTATGCTGCTGTAGTTTCTGTAGTGCGACCTAACAGTGTGTTTAACTTAAGGACGTCTCAGGCCTGTCTCGGCTAAATAAATTCAGCTCCGGCTAAATAAATACAGATTGCGGACAAATAGAAAACATCCTGCCCAGAGAAATCAAGCTGATCTGTTCAAGGATACCTTAATCCGATCTTAAGTTATGACACCTGTCCATTCAAGAAGCAGAAACTACGATTGGAACCCCAAGCCCCAAAGGGACCACTACTATAACATATCATATCGACCTTCCCAGACTTTACGTTAAATCCCGATAGCGAAAGTTATCTATAGACATAAGATTTGTGAGTACACAACCATCACTACATGTTCGCGTGTGCCGAAGATGACCATCTTATTCTCTGCGGTTGTAATTTCAAGTTTCAAGAAAGATCAAGATCTGGTTTTCTTATCTGGTCTTTGTGTCACTTTTTCTCAATGGGCGCAAAAAGTCAAATCTTTCAAACCGGTCGTTGAAACTCTAATACTGAGTATACAGCAGCAAGACAATGGACAACATCCGGATCCAAGAGCCCAACTGGTTCAACTGGCATTCAATCTTGGCCACGATCATCAACATTGTTGGGTTGGGTTTGTCAGTGAAAGGCTACACAACGCCTGATACTGATAGTGATCATAGTGAGAAGTCAAAATATTTTTGGCTATGTTTCGGCTTCATTCTTGCCGGTGCTGCTTGGGAGATAGTCAATTTACTAGTCTTCTAGTATTCATTGAAATGTGGGTTGAAAAGGTTGTTCAGCACCTATGGTTCCATTGTATCTCTATGTTGGTCTGCAATATCTTCCCTCATAGCCCTCTTGGTTTCATTCTTCAAAGCCAACTCTTCTGGTAGATTGGCAACAACTGTTATTTTGTCCGTTGTTTCATTGTTGATGACTGTTCTGGATTATCACCTAGCCAAATCAAGATTCGAACTTCAAGAACGTAACTTGTCCAATCCACTCCAAGATGAAGCCGCTCGAAACGTTGACCACGAAGAACTGGCTGATAGTGATATAAACGTTCATGACCCTGTTAGTAACAATGTTGATACAGTGCCAGGAAGCAGGTTGAATGAGAATAACAATGAGGGTATTGACAACACCAATCTTGTTTCCAGCAAAGGTGATAATGAAGAACTTGACGATGAGGGTATTGACAACACCAATCTTGTTTCCAGCAAAGGTGATAATGAAGAACTTGACAATGCTGACTCTAATGAGGCAGGCCTAGGTATCCAAGTACATCGTTACTCTGATGGCGAAAAGAACTCCCAGAGCCTAAGACGGAGAACACCAACTCCAAAGGCTGATGATTGATTGTTCTCAGTGTATTAGCTGCTGAATGGTGATGAAGAAAAACACCCAGTTAAAGTCTTCCAGTGATTGATTCAAAGTCAATGAAAAGACCGGCTGTTTTGCGAGTGATTGTGTGAGCAGACCGGTTTATCTGGTTTAAGTTGCTGTAGCTTTTCGAACTCAACACTGGTGTTCGGGTGTTTTCTGAAGGCATCCCACGTATCTGAGCTGTCTTCTTACCAACAATGATTCCAAAAGCACTGCCCAAGCTGTCGTTGAAACTTCTAAGACTATCCAGTGTAACCAGGGCGATGTCCACTAAGATCAGATACTTTGACATCGGTGTCAACTTCACGGACCCGATGTTTCAGGGCCAATACCACGGGAGACAAGCTCATCCAAGTGATCTTGAAGATGTGATCCACAGGGCCCAGACGTTCAATGTTGACAAGATGCTGCTGACTGGGTCCTCCCTGGAAGAGAGCAGACACACTCTGGACTTTGCAAAGAAGTACGAAGGCTACCTGTACACCACGGTGGGTGTTCATCCGTGTACGGTGAATGAGATCAACGATGATAACGAGTCACAGTACCTGCAAGATCTGAAGACATTAGCATTGGAGGGGAAGAAGAGTGGGATTGTCAAGTCGTTTGGTGAGATCGGTTTGGACTATGATAGATTGCACTACACGCCGAAGGACCACCAGCTGAAGTACTTTGAGAAACAACTACACATCGCTGTTGAAGTTCAACTTCCCTTGTTCCTACACATGCGTGCTGCCAACGAAGACTTCATCAAGGTGTTGAAACCGTTCTTACCACAGTTGCCAAAAGGTGGTGTTGTCCATTCATTCACTGGTACTGTTGAAGAATTGAACGCATTGTTAGAGTTGGGACTGTACATCGGGATCAATGGTTGTTCTTTGAAAACTGAAGAGAACTTGGAAGTTGTGAAGGAGATCCCATTGGACAAGTTGATGATTGAGACTGATGCACCATGGTGTGAGATTCGAAAGACACATGCTGGTTACAAATACCTGACGCCGTATCCAAACGAGACATACCCAGAGATCCCAGTTGTTGAAGATGAAAAGCCAGAAGAAAAACAAGAAGAGACTACCACAGAGGAACCACAGACCAAAAAGAAAGGTAAACAACAACCACAGAAGAAAGCTCAGAATGCATTGAACTTAGACCCACTGTTACCATTCCCATTGGTGAAGAAAGAACACTACTCCAAATATGACCCATCTAAGAAACAATTGACAGGTCTACTAGCTGCACCATTAGTGAAATCCAGAAACGAACCAGTGCATGTTGGTCAAGTCGTTGAGATCATTGCCAAAGTGAAAGGCGTTCCAATTGCAGAAGTGGCAGAGCACGCTTGGAGAAACACAGTTAAAGTCTTTGAGATAGAAGAATAGATAGAACTACAGTATAGAACTTCGAAATATAACTAACATATCATTAAAGTACAGAGTAGTATAAAAGGCGTAACCATAGTTGTGATCACTAATTTGATCAACTTATAATGCAACAGAATGGGAACAATAACAACAACAATAATTGAAAAGAACACTGGTCAAATCGATGAAACAACCAAGAGTATCGAACTCCTTGTCCCATCAACGTTTAATCACCACAAATACACAATCGTCCTGGTGGCCCTTTGTGGTACAAACTTTGGGTTCATTTGACATAATATATGTGTATAATAATCAAAACCATTCAAGTAGAAAACCAAAAAAATAAAATTAATATGACTATCAGTGTTTGAAGAAGTAAAAAGTGGAAGGTGGAAAAAGAGTTAATGATGAGCAGCTTGGGAAATCAAAACCAGAAGTGTGATGTATAAAAAGAGTTGGGAGGGAAAAAGATGTGATTCCAGACATAAAAAGGGTAATTCATTTCAATAAAAAAAAAACAAGGTCATGACTTTATTCTTCTTTCTTTCTTTCTCTATTTCTTTTCTTCATTTTCTTCGTCCTTGGCTTTCTCTTCCTCTTCTTCATCGACTTCTGTTATGGTTTGAGTCTTGTCCTCTTCTTCATCGTCCTCTTCTTTTAAGATGCTTTCACCACCACCGTTCAATGTGTTCAATAAGTTGGCACTGTCTAAGTAAAAAACACCATTTTGACTGGTTAATATGTTGTGTTCTAATAGTTGGTTGATGGAGAAACTTGTCTTTAGATCTTCACCGAGTTGTTGTGCTTCAGATGGTTGGGATTGAGCTTCTTGGACTTGGAAACCTTGGGCTCTTTCCTCTTCTGAATATATCTCATTGGCAATGGTTTCAAATGAATCAGAAACTGGACCACCTTTCTTTATGATAGTCTCTCTCCATTCTTCCTCGGTTTGGCCGTTCAAGATGGCAACAACGACAACGGACATGTTATCACAACCGATACCAGAACCTTGAGAAGTTGGGGCCAAACAGATATCAATCAGAGCTTCAGAGATCTCCACTAGGGACAATTTGTCATGGATACCTCTTCTGACAATCTCGACAACTTGTTGTGAGGTCAAACAATCCCAGATACCGTCACAGGCCAACACGACAAATTCATCGTCTTTAGTGATTTCATGTTCGATAACGTCAGGGAATGCAGTGACGATTTGTTCTTCAGGTGGTAGATCTGTGGACTTCTTGAAATCAAAATCACCGATGGCTCTGGAAAGGGCCAGGTTACCATTGACTCTGCCAATGTCGACAAACCCACCAGCAGCACAGATTCTAGCGTATTCACCCTCGTTGGTTGGTTTATGATCGTATGATAGTGGCTTGGAATGGCCGTTGACAGACAACACGGTTCTGGAGTCACCAGCATTGGCACAGACGACCTTGGTGTCGTCGATCAGGATGGTGGTGGCAGTGCACCCACTCTGGTCTGGGTTAGGATCGTCAATCTTCAAGATTTCTCTGTCGGCGTTCAAGAAGGAGTTCTTCAATGCCTGGCCGTAGTTGCCCTTCTTGAACTCGTCCTCTTTTCTGATGATCTTGTACAGGTTGTCGCCTGCGAACTTGGCTGTGCGTTCACCACCGTGGCCATCGTAGACCGCGAAGAAGGCAATTGGTTTGGCCTCGGTGTCCTTGTGGCCGTCTTGGTCCTCAACGTCGCGGAGATTCAACACGGTGGTGTGCGCGTCTTCCATGTTGATTCTCCAGCCCTGCATGGCGGACAGCCCGTAGGCGAACTGCTTGTTGGAGCCCTGCTCCGAGTGCTTCTCCGTGACCGGCTGGGAAAGGATTTGCCCCATTGTGTGTGTGTCGAGTGGCGGTGTTGGTGGTGGTTTTGGGACATTGTTGACTTTTTTACTTCGTTTTCGCTTTTCTTTTGATAGAGAAAAAATTTTGCGGATAACGGTCACGTGACATAGGATGTAGAACGGCTGTTTGAAGGGTGAAGGGTGTGGGTGAGTGTGGTGTTATGAGGTTGACTGTGCTCCTATACTGGGATTATATACACTTATCTGGTTTAAATATCGATACAATGACTCCTTTGGTGACTTATCGTCCTTTTTGGTATTTTTTTAGCCCCAGTTCTGCACTAAATGATTCACCTCGATTCCACTGAAAAGAAAGAAAAAAAAGCCAAAATTTTTAACAATTCAAGACCCGGTCTCGAGGACAAATCCGCATCTCTTGGTCTTTCAACACAGTTACAATGAGTGTATGTTATCATTACACATACTTGTGTCCTCTGCGGTCTCAGCGAATATACTAACTCCACACAACAGTACCCAATTCAACCGGCTTTAGAGTCATTGATAGACATCATCGACACCGACCGTAAAGATGCCTCAAAAGACACTCCAAACCTATATCCTATCTTCTCCTTGGTTCCAAATGACACTTTGACCGCTTTGATTGCCTACTTGAAGCTAACCAACATCGGTGACCCAAACGCTGAAAAATCACAGAGTTTCCTATTCGAAAGTGCTTATAATGGTGATACCATTGATAGATATTCGTTCATCGGTTTCAAACCAAAGAAAATCATCAATACAGGTCCTGAGTTCAACAAAGAAGTCGACCCATTGGTGCTACTAGAAGAAGAAATGAACCAGTATAGACAAGCTCAATTGCCTGGTCTGCCTAAGCTAAGTGGTGGTGCCATTGGTTACATCTCATATGACTGTGTCAAGTATTTCGAACCAAAGACCAAAAGACCTTTGAAAGATGTGTTGAAATTACCTGAAGCTTCATTAATGCTATTTGACAACATCATTGCCTTTGATCATGTCTTTAAAAAGTTCCAGATTGTGCACAACATTGAAATCTCTGCCAATGATGACGCTGAAACCATCAAGACCAAATATGAGCAAGCTGCTTCCAAGATTAAAGAAATTGAAACCATTCTGCTGGATGAATCAACCCCTGTCAAATTCCCAGAACAATCAGAGATTGTTCCAAACCAAACATTCACTTCAAATATTGGTCAAGAAGGTTATGAAAACCATGTGCATACATTAAAGAAACACATCTTGAAAGGTGACATCATCCAAGCCGTCCCATCACAAAGAGTCGCCAGACCAACTTCATTACAACCTTTCAACATCTACAGACACTTGAGAACTGTCAACCCATCTCCTTACATGTTCTACATCGACTACTTAGACTTCCAAATCGTCGGTGCCTCTCCAGAATTACTAGTCAAATCCGATTCAAAGAGTAAAGTGATAACACATCCAATTGCCGGTACCATTAGACGTGGTAAGACCAGTGAAGAAGACGATATCTTAGCCGCTGAATTGAAGAACTCCCTAAAAGATCGTTCTGAACATGTCATGCTTGTGGATTTGGCCAGAAATGATATCAACAGAGTTTGTGACCCACATACCACTAACGTTGACAGATTGCTAACCGTGGAAAGATTCTCCCATGTCATGCATTTAACCTCAGAAGTCTCAGGTACTCTGAGATCAGACAAGACCAGATTTGATGCCTTCAGATCCATCTTCCCAGCTGGTACAGTGTCGGGTGCTCCAAAAGTGCGTGCTATGGAATTGATCGCTGAATTGGAAGGTGAAAAGAGAGGTGTCTATGCCGGTGCTGTCGGTAACTGGTCCTACGACGGTAAGTCCATGAACACCTGTATCGCTCTGAGAACCATGGTGGTCAAGGACGGTGTTGCCTACTTGCAAGCTGGTGGTGGTATTGTCTTTGACAGTGACCCATACGACGAGTACATTGAGACCATGAACAAGATGAAAGCTAACAACAACACCATTGTTGAGGCCGAGAACTTGTGGATCTCCAAGCTGGAGGCTGAAAAGAAGAAATAGTCCTTCCAAACTAGCCCTTTAATACATAATCACCATTGTAAATGCCACCAATAACGCCACAAGACCCGTAGAGCTTATACACTTTCCCCTGCGGGTAACCCCGGCTTCCTTCCCGCGAATTCTTACGCGAACTCGTTCTGGGCAAAAACTGGCTAGAAAATTTTGTGGGAATCAACAGTGAGGACGAAATTTGAAAACGGTTAAAAAAGACAAAAAGATCCAACGCTCACCACCAAACGCCGCCCAGGAACCGCCCTTTTCGCTCAATTGCGCACCCCAGACAACGTCAATTCGCCCGCTCCCCGCTTATTTGACCCGCTCATCGCACTCTGCTGCCCTTCTTTGCCCCTCCTGCCCCTTTTCCTGCCAATTGTGGGAAGAATTTCATCACAATTAAGGGACCTGGCTCACAAACAGACTCCACCGGTTTGCCACACTCCACACAGAGAACACACCCTCTCCCACACACACACACATAGCATACTGCGATGGCTGAAGACCCGCACAACTTCAAGTTCAGCCAATGCTTTGGTGACAAGGCCGATATTGTCATCACGGAGGCGGACATCATCTCCACCGTCGAGTTCGACCACACTGGTGACTACTTGGCCACAGGTGATCGTGGTGGTCGTGTTGTCCTATTCGAAAGAAACAGCAACAAGAAGAACTCGTGCGAGTACAGATTCCACACCGAGTTCCAGAGTCATGATGCTGAGTTTGATTATTTGAAATCCCTTGAAATTGAAGAGAAGATTAACAAGATCAAATGGTGTAAGAGAACCAACCAGGCCCATTTCCTACTATCCACTAATGACAAGACCATCAAACTATGGAAGATTTATGAGAAGCAGATCAGACTAGTTGCTGAGAACAACCTGAGTGAATTCCAGTACAACAACAACCAATCCCATAACTCCAAATTGACCTTGAACAGTTTGAAACTCCCAAGACTGACATTACACGATAAGATCGTTGCTGCCTCTCCTAAGAGAATCTACTCCAATGCCCATGCCTATCATATCAACTCCATCTCAATCAACAGTGACGGTGAGACTTTTATAAGTACAGATGATTTAAGAATAAACTTGTGGAACCTGAACATTCCAGATCAAAGTTTCAACATTGTTGATATCAAACCTGCAAACATGGAAGAGTTAACAGAAGTCATCACCAGTGCTGAATTCCATCCTCAAAGTTGTAACTTGTTCATGTATTCAAGCTCTAAAGGTGCCATCAAATTAGCTGATATGAGAGAAAATGCCCTATGTGATGCACATGCCAAAGTCTTTGAAGAATACATTGATCCTTCAAACCATAACTTCTTCACTGAAATCACTTCAAGTATCTCAGATGTCAAATTCAGTGCTGATGGGAGATACATTGCTAGTCGAGACTACATGACTGTTAAGATATGGGATATCAACATGGAGAAAGAACCAGTCAAGACCATAAATATTCATGAACAGCTAAGAGACAAGCTTTGTGATACTTATGAGAATGATGCAATCTTTGACAAGTTTGAATGTAACTTCAGTGGGGATGGGAAATCCATAATGACTGGGTCTTATAATAACAATTTCATGATCTACCCTGATGTCACCAACCCAGATAAACAGCAAGAAGAGATTGTGTTACAAGCTGATAGAAGTGCCTTCAAGTCCAAAAAGAATCAACAGCAGAACAATGGGAAACGTAAGAATGGGATCCCAACCATGTTGAAGAGAGATTTAGAATTGGATAACATTGATTTCAAAAAGAGTATATTACATTTATCATGGCATCCATTCGAAAACTCAGTTGCCATTGCTGCCACTAATAACTTATACATCTTTTCAACTTTATAAATGTGCGTTCGTTTTGTGTTTTCCTTTGTGTTTTTTGTGATGAAGCGATAAATTGTAATACATGTCATAGTCATTTTGAAATCGTTCGATTGTAGATTTAGATTAGATCTGACACTAAAATTGTGGAAAAAGTGATCAACAACAAACAATTCATGCAGTCAATTAAGTATCTATTCCAACCACACCTCAATTTTACGATTCTACACCTCAATCATATCATAATGGCATGAATTTACTGTAACTTTATGGATGTTTAAGTATAAATAAAAGAATATTTCATTAGATCAATCTAATCTTTGATGTGTCTGTTGATGACTGGGTTCCAGAACAAGGTCTTGTCACCATCACCCCAGAAGAAGTTCTTGGTTCTAATGTTTTGGAAATCGTATTGAACTGGCCATTCTTCATCGGAGACGTGAGCCAAGTGTTCTCTGTGTTCGGCGTGTTTAGCTTCAATGAAGTAGGTGTTGATGGCAACACCGATGACAGCTGGGGCAGCGATGAAGTATGAGATCTTTCTCCATAAAGAGGAGGTTTGCTTAGCGTGTTCCCTTTCAGCGTTCAAGTGACCGATGAATTCTTCAGCAGCTTTCTTGTTTGGACCGGCTGGGTAAGCTGGTTCCAAAGCCCATGGTGGCAATTCGGCGTGGGCCTTGTGTGAGTTGTGTCTCACGGCACTTCTAGTGGCCTTGATGGTTTGTCTTAGTTGAGCTCTGAACATTGTTTAGTGCTTTGTGGAGGTCCCTTTCTGTCTATGTTAAGTGTTGGCTCACTTTTTTTTTTGGTTTTTTGACCTTTGGAAATGCTGGATTTCCATTGGGTGCTGTTGACTGCCTAATCCGGTAATAAAGTGGAAGCCGACGTAAGATTGTGGAGAAGGTAGAGCAATTACCAGTGGGTGGCGGCCCTATCGGTAAATTCAAGACTACAGAGTGTATTTGTATCTTGTCACATCATACTTAAGTAGTTGCACACAACCCTGTGGTTTTATTTCTTGCAATCAGCACCGACTTCATCTCGCCTTTTTTTGATGCATTTTTGTAATTTCCTAATTCGAACCTTCACTTTGCTTATATCTCTCCAAAACATCAATTTCTTCGATTCTGTTCCCCTTCAACTGGTTCCCAATGGCTGTCCTTTGTTAGTAATGATTCCTGAGTCATATTTGACAAGTTTCCACTCACTGAACCACCCTGGTCTGGTATTATGATCCCTCCCAAAGATCTCCAATTTTCTAGCATGAGGACCCACGATCCTTTCAACCATCCCATAAAGCTAGAAAACACGCGTTAGTAACGGTATCGAACGTTTTGTCCGACTGATACTCACTTCATCTGGTTTTCTTGATGTTTCCCTCGTGGAACTGACAATCACATCCAGGTCAATCAACTTATCTAACCATTCAGGATTCCCCTTGACACCTACCAACAAATGCTCCTTTGAATGATTCAACCAATGACCTGTTCTACCGGTACAGATTGTTCTTGATAACTGGTTGGTTTTGATCCAAATCATTTCATTCTTGATGGTATACCCCCATTTCATCAATGATTCTTTACCAATTTCAATGGCTCTACCGGTGACCCATAATAGGATTATACCTTCATCTTGGATGTTTGATAATGGTAGGTTCAATAATTCATTGTCATTACAAGTACCATATGGTAGCTGTTATTTGTTAGTATTGGTTGCTAGTCGCTCATCTTGCCTCACACTCACGTTCATGTGTATGTTCCATGCAGCTAGAGTTGAAAACGTTAGTATAAAATGCTTCAAAGATGGTAGAATTCAACTCACGATCAGCAATCACAGCAGCAAACTTCCCCAGAATGTTGAAATCAAACTTTCTCACATCACAATTGATCCATTGAGGCCCCAAGACATCTCTGGAGATGTTTGAAACAGAACCATTATTAGACCATGGATTGATTTTCTCCCAATAAGAGATCTCATTGTTGAACTCTGCACATTTTTGCTGCTCTTGTCTTAACTTGTTGTTTGGTATGTGTTTGAGGTAATGGGTGTATCTGCAAGAGTCCAGCTTGTGACATGTATCAAGGTATGAACAATCACCTAATGATAAATCTGTGTGAGGTTTAATCATTGGAATGAAATGGATCTTTTCCTCCAAACAAACTTGGACATCCTTTGGTAGCCTAGTATGCTGTTGTTTTTGTGATAATAAGGTGGAATGTTCTGAGCTGTTACAGATTTCAATGAAGGGTTCCAGTGGTGATGTCTTTGCAATTTTCAACTTTGACAACTTTTGACCTGTGTTTTCATGGTTTAACAATGAGACTAAGTGATCATAGTGATATGGGCCTTGTGGTTCGGGTGGTGTCAACAATGAGTTCAAATAATCGAGGGAGAACGTGGCTGGTGTCGGTTTTGTTGTCTTCTTTGGCGTCTGAACAATTGGAGTTTCTTCAAATTGTGATTTCAACAGCCTTAAATTGTGGTGATTGATGAACTCAATGGTAGAATCAACACTGTTTCTAGCTAAGCAATGAGAATCCAAACGAACGATTGCCTGTATCTCACTCTGGAACTGTTCAAAGCTCAACTTGAGATCTGAAGTCGAATTGAACAATTGCCAAATTGTTAGTACACAACCGTTAATGGGATCTGACACCAAGAAATTGGAATGAACACTAAGGAACTGGATCAGCTGTAGGTTAGGTGTCATGTTTTATAGTTCAACAACGCGTTATTCTGAGTGCTGAGATCTGTTGTAGTTTTACTCCCTTTTGATATTTTGTTCTTTTTCGCTGTTTCGGAAATAGTTATAAACCAGATTTGTTATACGTCAAATTGACGAGAGGTTCATAAATAGACGTGTCACAAAATTTAAAATAGCAGTATTGAAGACTCATTTATAATCAGTACTTTCGTAGTCTCCACATCCATTTATATACTTAGTTTTCTAATCTCATGCCATTCAAGGAGTCTTAAATCCGATATTCGATTTTACATAGTTAAGAGCCAAACTCCACAAATCTGATGATTAGACAGCTTTAACCTTCTCCAAATCTCTTGAAATTTTTCATGCAGCTGCTTTAAGTCTTGAATGTATTCTGAAGCTATCCCCAATGTCTTCAAACTTTTTAAATCTTGAGATATACTCAACTTTGTGTTTACATTACCGTTGGTAAATTTCACCTAAGGCATTTTGACTCAAAAAAGTTGATTTTTGAGATTTGGGAATCTAAGGTTTTGTTGATGAAATTTAAAATGACAATAAAAAGTGATACCAAAATTTTGGCAAGAGAAATGTGCGTTTTTGATAGTGGATATTGTTGATTCAGCTTTGAAAAGTATCCACGAAAAGTTTTGAGTTACTACTCCATTTTCCTATTGAGATATCTGTGTTTTATTGATGTTGGTTTTTTTTTTCCGGTTAAATGAACTTAAACTACCGAGATTCAAAACCCCAAAGATCCCTTAAAAATACATATCAACCAAATAAGAACACACACGTGAAGCTACATTCAATTATAATTAAAACTAATTATTATTCATTAATCTATAAGAAAACCAAAAACTTAACACAATTAGAACACAACACAACGCCAAAAAATTAACGACCTGAATATTTCTTTTCCAAAGGTCTCAAGATATTATAAGCGACAAAAGTGAATGCAAAAGCCAATTCAAACCCGATATCAGCACCTGGAACGGCACTGTTCTCATTGATCTTGATGGAAATCTTACCAGTGTACCAAGTTTGAGACATCCCTAGCACGACACCGGCGATACCGAAACAGATTGACAGGGCAGAGGCATAACCTAATGGGTATCTCTGTGGATCGTTCCAGCCTTCAATGTCGTAGTTCTTGAAAGAACCCTTTCTATGGATGAAATGTTCAGAGTAGGCAATGGCTTGATAGATGGCCAAATAGTAGGCGATCAGATTCATGAAATTTTCCATGACGGATTCGAATTTGTAGAAAGCTGGAATGGCAATGGCTAGAGTTAAACCGTTACCGACAATAGACCAGACGATTCTTGGGATCAGGGCAAATTTGGACCAGAAGGCTTGGGCACAGAAGGCCATGGTGTACATGTTCGGAATGGCATTAGCAACAGTGGACAATGATAGGATCACGGTACAGAATTGACCAAAGCCACCTAGTGAGTTCACTGACAAGATGGCGAATAATAACCCACCAGAGCTGTGTTCGTTGTAGTAATCGGCCCAAGCTGGGTATGTGTGGATAGTGGTGATAGCAGCGGCACCCAAGATCAAACAGAACAATAATGGGAACAAACAACCGATAGTAACACCAAAGAACACTTTCCAACGTGGGTAGTCCTTTCTGATAAAGACTGTGTAGTCAGAGGCATAGGTGGTCCAACCAGTGGCGAAACCGTAGACGGTGGAACCAAATGATAGGACACTGGCAGCAGTGGCTTCACCTTTACTGAAAGAACCAGATTCAAAGGCACCACTGATCTTGATTCTGGCAATCATGATGATCAAGACGACAAAGGTTGGGATCCAGGAGTACTTTTCATAAGTGTGCACAACTTTGTAACCAAACAAGGAGACAACGATGATGATCAAGACGACAATCAGACAACCGGCCCATGGTGGCAAGTTATGTGGGGCGTTGATCATGCTGAATAGGGTGGCAGAGACCATCACGTTGATGGCAGACCAACCAACACAGGCGATACCGGTAAAGACTGCAAAGATTCTCATACCAACGTTACCGATTAGGAATCTGGAGATCATCATCTGTCTCAGACCGAATTCAGGACCGAATAGGGAGAAGAAGGCCACAGAGACCAGACCAAGGATGCTGAAGAAGATGATAGTCAAGGTGGACTCCCAGAAGGATAGACCAAAGACAGAGTCACCAAGCATACCCAAAGTCACGGCGGAGTTGACCATGTTGGCACTGAACCACATGGACCCGGCGTTCAGGGCACCGTCTTTTGGATCACGTTCGTCTTCCAGGACACGTTCGATACCTTTAGTTTCAGCGTTCAGTGAGGCGAAGATTCTGTTGACAGCGGAGAGTTTTGTCTCATCGATGGCAGCTCTCAGGGAGGCCTCCGAGTGGCTGGAGGCAGAGTGTTCAGGGCCCTTCTCAAGATCTAGGGACATGGCAGCAGGGAGTAGGAGAGGGTTCAAACAGAGACTTGAGACGAAGAAGGAGAGAAGAGTGCCAGGAGCCTCCGTATTTATATGTCAAGGGCATTTTGGGCACGAGGCATTTTCCTGCGGACTTTGCATTGCGGCTGGGATTCACCAATTTGGGGCCAATTTTGGCGAAAAGGCTCTGGGGAAGAGTCAGCGCGGGCAAAAGAGCAGCTGAAGGGAGAGGGCGGAAGACTGCTGGTTTTGGGCTGGTGGAGTGGCTGTGAGATCAAGCACTCGCGCCCGGCTCGAAACGTAAACAAACATGCACCGAAGCAGCTCAGATCGGACCCTTATTTTTATTTTTGGCGCCTGTGCAATTTCTTTATCTTGACTCTGGTTAATTACGATAAGAGCTTTAAATTAGCGGGTGCTTATGTAATCAATCGTGTAATCGTGTTTTTTAGTCCTTGCTGACACGCGAGGAAATGGCAGACTAAGAGATGGATAGGCAGCGAGGCTAAACTGGAAAATCTGCGGCGATTGAAGTTTCTGGGGGAAACTGGGCAGCGGGAGATTGTCTTTATGTGTTAGCATCCAGGAATCGGTGTCTGTTTCCAGATCTCAGCCGTGGCTGCTCTGCCAATCTCTGGCTACTGTGCTACTCTGACTTGTCCAACACTCAACAACTTCTCCTCTTCTCTAACGGTTTTACCGAGAAGCCGAAAAGTACATAAAAACCAGCAAAAGTCCCAACGTCTTTTGCGGAATCTTCTCTCTCAATCACCACTGCTATATTCACAGTTCCCAACCATGGCCGTGCTCAACTTACAAGACCAGCTTGTGTTCTACAGATCATACCACTTCGACACCATCAATGTCCTGATCCACGCTGTTTTCGTCCCTACCATCTTGTTCGCTTCGATAGGGTTGGTCAACAACTTCTCCGTGGCCTCCATCCCATTGGGCACCTGGGGTGCCATTGGCTATGGTGCCTTCTACATCCTGTTGGACGCCAAGGCCGGTCTATTGTCATTACCAGTGTTGTTCGGTATGTCCTACAAGACCAGAGAATGGCTAGTCGAATCAGACTATCAATTCAACAAGACTTTGATCCTGTTATTCGTCTTTGGTTGGATCATCCAATTCATCGGCCACGGGTTCTTTGAAAAGAGAGCTCCTGCTTTACTGGACAACTTGGTTCAAGCTTTGGTCCTGGCCCCATTCTTTGTCTTATATGAAGGTTTGTTCTTATTGGGTTACAACACCGATTTGAAGAAGAAGATCGATATCAGAGTCGAAGAAAACATTAAGCAATTCAAAGCTGAAAAGGCTAAGAAGGCCACTTGAACGTATTTATGATATTCATGTCCTTACGATATTCAACGAACGAAAGTGTAGATACAAGTAAAACTAAATAACAGGTGAATATTCAAATTAAAAAGTTGGACTATGTACTCTATACCAAAAAAGTTGGACTATGTACTATACCAAAAAAGCAAAACGAAATGGAAATGGAAGTGAAAAGAAAAATCATAAATCTATGCAACGATACAAGCTGGATTTCAATAGGCTTGCAGACCGGTCAATTCTGGTTTGGAAACACCATCAGAATCACCTCTTAAATAACTAACGACAGCTGGACCCCATTCTGGTTTTCTCTTATATTGACCAATGGTGTCTTGCATCCCAACGATACCACCGATCAACTCTTCACTCTTCCCAACTTCCTTCTTGATCTCAGACATTGGCGTTAGGTAAGTTCTAATGGAGAAGACAATGGCACCGGTCTTTGGTAATCTTGTCAATAGTTGTCTTTCGGATCTGAAGAAAACTTCCTTGGTGAAGTCCAAAGCGTTTGGATCAGTAGCTGGGATTTCTTCATCTTCAACACCTTTGTTAGCATCCATCACAAAGATCTTGTTATGAGTCTGGATCGACCAGTTGTTTCTTCTGACGTAGGTCTTTGGTTTCAACTTGTCGAAGAACTTGTTCATTTGTGGACGTAGTTTGGACTTGTATTCAGGAACAGGACCATGGATATCGGTCAATGGTCTTTTGTATCTCACAGCTGGGTCAAAACCGGCAGCGAAGGCAAAGCAACCTGATTTGAAAATGAACTCATCGGTGTCGTAGTTCTTTGGATCTTGGAACAAGATGATGAAATCCTCCTCGATGGTTCTTGATAAGTAAACGTTTAGTTGTTTAGGGTCTGGCACAGAGTATGGATCCAATGGGATGTATTCCTCCATGATCTTGTTGTAAATTCTATCACCATGGACTTCAAAATACATTGGATAACGTTTCAACAGGAATTCAGTGACCATTTCGTAGAACTCAATAGTATGAGGAGCGGCATCCTCTGCCATAAAGATCGTGTTGTCGTAATACTTGGCCACGGTCTGGGCTTTCATCTGTAGGTATGGCTTGTATGTGTTCTCGATCAGCAGCCATTCTGAAGGAGGCATGTTGTGGATCCCCATGACCAGCTTGTAAGGACCCTGTTTAAAAGGTCTGTATTTGATAGGTTCTTGGGTTTCCCAGTTGAAATCTGGTGATTCTGGGATGATATCGACACCAAGGGCACTCTCTGGCTCAGGGGATGGCGAGCCCGGTGTGCCAGGCACAGGGGTGGCCCCCTTCACAGTGTCAGCAACCACCGTGGTTGGCTTCCCATTATCGGTCTGGATCTTGTACAGGACGAGCAGTAACAATGGGAAGGTGACAGTCTTGGAGAGCAGCAGTTGCACGAGGGACTTGTCCTGCTGGACGTGGTGGATGATGTCCTGTAGCATGTGGTGTGCGGTGAGCGTGACAGGGGACAGGAACAGAGGCAGAGAAGGGAGGACAGGCAGAAACAGGGAAACAGGCGGGATCAGACCAGTTTTTAAGATAAATTTTTTTTTCAGCTTGGGTATGATTGGGTATGAGTATTGATTAATCTTAGCGCTCCTCTTCCGGAAAGTTGCCGGATCGGGGAGTTTTGGGCAGTTTTCAGGACCGGAACAGGAGCGGGAGAGGAAGGAACAATAGCCTTCAAACTTTGGCAGGAGCAGTGCGGGATCGTACGATGTCTGGGGCTGGGGAGTGGTCTTCTGTACTTAGTTGGAGGATAGAACTGTGTGTGGACCTCCCCAGCGCAGAACCGTCCTTTTGGGGCCTCGCTAGCGGCTGCCCGCTGCCCAAGATAAACCTTTCTTTTGTCGCGTACTGATTTTTCTGGAGAAAATCCGATTCGAGATGAGATGAGATGGGCTCAGGCCTGTGTTCTAGACGCAACAACAGCCACAGTCAGGGACGTGCTACGGTGTCCAGCGATACACATAAAGGACTGAGAAGGTTGAAGCATTACCGACTGGTGCTCCACTCACGCTGAAATACAACACAAAGACACCATGGTTAATGTCATCTCCACCACTGGGACACTAATAACGAAAAAGGAACTAGTAAACCTGCCCACATCACAACAGAACAGCTATCTCCTGAGGCGATTCCTACGCCTCTCACAGTTCATACCCAAGAGAAAGCATCAATTTATCTATAACAACTATGTCAAGCTCAAATTTACACATCCATCCCATACATATGATCATCGACTAAAATTGATACTGGACCAAGAAACCACCACTGACTTCTTGGATAGACAGATCACTACATTGGAACTATTGAACAAAGCGGCCACTTTCACTCCTAAGTACGCCATGGAATCCAAGATCCTGATGAACCTGCTCATGTTTGAAGAATCCAAATTGAGGTTGATCGAGAGATTGAGAAAGAAAGACCGTGTTATCGATTACTACGTGGAGAGAATGGATTATTTCAAAGATGGGAATAGTGAGTTTGATAGTGTCAGAGAGATGGAGAGGTACATAATGCGGTTCAACGAAGTGGAGGGGACTTGTATATAAGATATGGGAATTTAATGACATTACGAATCCAAGAGATGCCTGATACGTAGTTCTTTGATATCTGGAAAGGTAGTACATCACAAGTACATTGGTCTATTATCAACTCCCATTTGGGAGGATCAATCTTAAAAATTCATGATGCACTAATGATGTTGCCGAGAGACAGTTCGTGCCGCTCTTCTAAGGTTAAGATATGCCTCTTGCTGTCATGACGCACAGTCCCTCAAGCAAGGATGGCTGAATAAAGCTACTAATGCTATTTCCAAAGTTACAGGTTACGTTGTGCGCATTGTTTCCATGCAAAGTTGTCTCTTGTTGCAGAATTTCATTTCAACGTTTCTTTCACTGAAGCGGCAATCGCGCTTCATGAATCATAAAACTCCAAGAACAATGCTACGTGCATACAAATCATGCCATCGATCAAGAGAGTGAAATATTCTTTATTTATAGATGGCTTGCACCTGGATCTGTAACGTGAATCAGCAAGAACCAAAGCCGTCTGTTAAGGATCTGTCTTCCTTTTTGACCTACTTGTGCTACATCCCGCTTATGGCGAGACCACTTCCAGGGTATAAATAAAGACTAATTTCCATTTAAATTGCTTACAAGTGCTTTCAATTAGCCATATATCCCATAATGTTGTACATACACAAGGTGGCCAACATCTCCATGATCTTATTTGCTATAATGCACTTTTTTACAGCCACCCCAACATTCGCTTCTTTGCTTTCGGAGATCCCAATTATCAGTATCGAAACAAAGCTCAATTTGAACATAACAGAGTTTGCCACTTGTACAAAGACTACTGTTGATGAGATCACTCTTTGGATTGACTCAAATTCTGAATACATCATCACAGCGGGCGATAGCTGCTCGAATTTCGAAGAAGAGTTATGGATTGAATGCCTTAAGGATCAAGATCTTGGACAGGTGATATCGGTATATGGGGGACCTTCTGTTGAATGGGGAGAAAGGATTGAAATATCAGGTATGCACCAGCTCACTTGGAATGGATCGCTTCATTACATCGACCCAAGCAGCCAAATTGAAGAGACTGGTATGCTTCCCAGGCCTGATATTTGAAGTTTTTGGTGCTGCAGGTAAGAAGGGTAGTGACTCTGTTTTCAAGTGAAGACACATACTACGTACAAAAATGACTCCATAAAGCATAAAGGATAATAGAACACATAGATTTGATTGCTTTGATAAACAGTAGAGAGTTGAAGTTCAAACTCGCTAATAGTCACCTTATACAGTTTTAGTACACATAAAACGTTTTCGCGAACCATTTCGTGGCGTCAAAGGCTGGCTGAGCAGCTTCTTGAGAGATCTAGAGCTGTGTACTGGGCTGTAGGGTAGGATTTTGTCTCGATTGTGTATAGCAAGAGGGAAGACATGTACTGGTGACTTGCAATCTCCCTTTTTCTGAACGGGAATGGCACAATTCTAACCACGAATGTGATTCACAGGCTAAAGCTGAATAATGTGGCACTTCTGGCAGCTAGAGAGCACAGATAAGGTGATATGGAGTAAATTTTGCAGCAGTGAGTGTAGATCTCCCCCTAGGAAGGGCTGTGATGCTCGCTTCCACGCCAGAAGCTCCACAGTTCGCCTCCCTGTATCTGCGTATGACCCGAATACGTAATTTCTGCCATTTGTGCACGGGTGAGCTGATAAAGCAATTTTCTGTTTTGCCACTTCCGTTTTCAAAAAAAGAACCTGCCTTTCTCCATACAACAACTGAACCTCTTCTTCTTCTCAAAGGCCAAACAGAAAGAAACACAGCTGCTCCGCTCTAGAAACAGCCGCATTCTTCTTCCCGTTTGTCACTCACTTAATTGCTCGAAGACACTCACTCCAATCCTTTCCAAACACCTGCTTTCCCCTGTCACACCCCCTAGATAAGGAAAAGCCCTCTCAACAATGAAATTGTCAGTTCTATCCAACCTGGCTGTCGCCTTGGTCGCCTTTTCTGAAGCCGTCGAATCCAAGGTCCACAGTGCTAAGATCCACAAGCGTCCTTTGGACGACCAGTTGAAAGATGCTACTTTTGAAGAGCACCTTCAACACATGGGTTCCAAGTACTTGGGTTTGTTCCAAAAGGCCTACCCTGAAGCCCAAATTCCATTGACCACCACTTCTCAATACGAAGCTGCCGCCGGTCATGACACACCATTGAATAACTACTTGAACGCTCAATACTTCACAGAAATTCAACTAGGTACCCCAGGTCAAACTTTCAAGGTTATCTTGGATACCGGTTCTTCCAACTTGTGGGTTCCAAGTGCTGACTGTTCCTCATTAGCTTGTTACTTACACTCCAAGTACGACCATGACTCTTCATCCACTTACAAGGCTAACGGTTCTGAATTTGCCATCAGATACGGTTCCGGTTCCTTAGAAGGTTACGTTTCCCAAGACACTTTACAATTAGGTGACTTGATCATTCCAAAGCAAGATTTCGCTGAAGCTACCAACGAACCAGGTCTAGCCTTTGCCTTTGGTAAATTCGATGGTATCTTAGGCTTAGCTTATGACACCATCTCTGTCAACAAGATTGTTCCACCAGTTTACAAAGCTATTGAACAAGGCTTATTGGACAAGAAGCAATTCGCCTTCTACTTGGGTGATGCTAACAAAGATGAAGAAGGTGGTGTCGCTACTTTCGGTGGTGTTGACAAATCCAAATACACTGGTGAAATCACCTGGTTGCCAGTTCGTCGTAAAGCTTACTGGGAAGTCAAATTTGACGGTATTGCCTTAGGTGACGAATACGCTGAATTAGAAAACACTGGTGCTGCTATTGACACTGGTACTTCATTAATTGCTCTACCATCTGGTCTAGCTGAAATCTTGAATGCTGAAATTGGTGCTAAGAAGGGCTGGTCTGGTCAATACTCTGTTGAATGTGACACTAGAGACTCATTACCAGACTTGACTTTCAACTTCAACGGTTACAACTTCACCATCACTGCCTACGACTACACTTTAGAAGTTTCAGGTTCTTGTATCTCAGCCTTCACCCCACTAGATTTCCCAGCCCCAGTTGGTCCATTAGCCATCATTGGTGATGCTTTCTTGAGAAAGTACTACTCCATCTACGACCTGGACAACGACGCTGTTGGTTTAGCTAAAGCCGTCTAAATGATCTGAGCTAGTCTCGGATTGTTGTTGACCATCCCACAATTTCTAATTGAGTGTCTTCTCATTGCTAATCTTCCACATTTTTTTAGCATTTTACCACAATTTTTTTCTATACTACCACAAATACCTTTTCACTCTGCTTCGAAAGTTGCAAGTCAACCCTTTTATGATCAACTACTGCTTTTTTAAAATTGAATAAATGAAATCTTCTATATTTAACATCTTTTGTACCCTGGAAAGTCTTTAAACTTTTAAGCTCATGCGAGAGAACTCCTCGTTGTCCCGGTGACCGGGCGGCCTAACTTGAAAAAGTCGCGAAGTTACCCTTCTGTTTACATATCAGCTTCTCGCGGAAAATTCCACAGATTTTTTGTAAAAACAGACAAAAACACTAAAAAAGGATCCCACAAAGCAGCTTCTTCCTGGTAACCTGAGCCTCTCTACCTCTTTTTTTGTGGCATCATTTTGGTGATTTGAATTCCTCACGAGATATCCTTTGACCCCGTATACACACGTGTCCTAGAAGTAACAGAATCGTTTCCTATTGTGTCCCCAACTCCTACAGATAAGACCAGCATGTACTCACGCTCAGAGACCCCAAGAAGGACAGGTTCCAGATCCAACCTACCATCTACTCCCTCATTGAGACCCTCATCACAACTATCAACAAGAGGTCAAACCCCGTCCAGTATCTCTAGACTCCAGTCCTCCCGTCTTGCCAGTGAGAGAACGTTCACTCCAGTTAGAGAAAGATCTTCAAGACCAACTAGCAGCTTGTCCTCATTCTCAAGACCTACTACTCCTTCCTTTGCAATTCCATCACAGCCATACACAGGATCCATCAAAGTCGCCATAAGGGCCAAACCATCAGAGACATTCATCAAAGATCCTTGGTTACTATCCGATACCACAGTGCAACACAATGACGTTGGTGAATTCAAATTCGATCATGTGTTCGATCCTTCAGCTACCAATGCTGATGTCTACGATAAAGTTGTTAAGAACCTAGTGGAGTCGCTAATGGACGGTTACAATGCCACTGTGTTTGCCTACGGTATGACAGGGTCAGGTAAGACTTATTCTATGTCTGGTACAAAGAAAGAACCTGGTGTCATTCCCCTTTCTGTGAGAGAGATCTTCAACAAGATTGACAATGCAGACAAGTCTATTTATAATTTCAGCTTGAAAGTGTCATACTTGGAAATCTATAATGAAAAGATCAATGATTTATTAAACGTGAATTCACAAGCAGATTTAAAGATCAGAGATGTGCCTGATTACGGTGTCAGAGTCATTGGGCTGACTGAAGAACCAGTGAGATCCGAGCAGGAACTGTTGCAAATAATCCAAAGAGGTGACCAGAATAGAAGAACAGGTGAAACTGATTACAACACAAGATCATCACGTTCCCATGCTTTAGTGCTTGTGAGAGTCTCCACAGCTAATACTGTCACTGGTATTGAAACTTTCAGTACACTATCACTATGTGATTTGGCTGGTTCTGAAAGAGCAACAACTCAACAGGAAAGAAGAAAAGAAGGTTCCTTCATCAATAGATCATTGCTAACGTTGGGTTCTGTCATTGTTAAACTATCGTCTCCTGCCACAAGTATCGGTCATATTCCTTACAGAGATTCCAAACTAACGAGATTACTTCAACCTGCATTATCTGGTGATTCAGTTGTTGGTATTCTATGTACAATTCATACCAGTGCTGCCGCTCTTGCTGAAACTGTGAATACGGTGAGATTCGCTGCTAGAGCCAAAAACATTAGTCTGACGGTGAGAAAACATGAAACTGATATGACGTCTGAGAAGGACAGAATGATTGAAAAACTGAAACAACAGGTTCAGAAGCAACAAGATGAGATAGCACAATTGAAGACAAGACCAGTTTCAACGTTGGACATAAAGACTGTTGACACCAATGACTTGGATGTTTCTGAAGAAACTAAAGAACAAATTGCTCAATTGACAGCCGAGAACCGTTTATTGGTTGAACAACTTGAACACAACAAGAGACTAAATGATGAGAGAAATATGAAATTGGCAGTTTTAAAGAATGACGTTATCAATGATATCCTAAAGCAACTGGATGATGATGAATCCAAGGGTTTGATCAAGAAGATTGACGAACTTTTCAAGACCACTCAAGCTGAAATTGATGAATACAAATCATACATTGCTCATTTAGAATTCCAGCTGAAACAAGAAACACAAAAGAACCTGAATGGCTCCAAACAAACTGCTGAACCTTCCACACCACAGTTTTCACCTACTAAGTACGCTGGTGATCACAATATTGATTCACTGCTGAGAGACCAAGAAGATGAGATTCTGGAGTTGAAGAATGAATTAGCTGGTAAGGAGAGAATGATCAAGGCCTTACAATCAGCTAAGAGAGTGAGAGAGTCATTAGTCAGTACAGTGCACCAAAGTGAGTCTAGAAGAGAGTCAATGAGATTGGATACCTTGAGACCATTAAATGGCGACAGGGAAAGACTACACTCGAAATTGGATTCAATGTAAAGCACAATTCATAAAGACATTAGATAATTAGTAATTAAGATGTAACGACGTTCTGAAGATATACCTTCTTACTGTAGCACACGGCGTTTCTTTCTCTGTGGTTGATCGTCATCTTCATCTTCTTCTAGGAATCTCTTGACAGCAACAGGGTCATTGGTATCAAGATCTGGGTATTCTTCAGCATCGACGAAGTCGGATTCAGGCGTGTCATCTTCTTCCTCCTCTTCTTCATAACCATCCCCGTAATAAACGTACTCACCATCTTCATTATAGTAACCACCTTCAACATATTGACCATTTTCATCGTAATAGCCACCGAATTGGTCATAGAGCCCTTCAATGTATTCTCCATTCTCATCATAGTAGCCACCTTGGGTCCATTCGTTATTCTCGTTAAAGTGGCCACCGATGAATTCCGGTTGTGAATTCTCTGTGACGTACTCTGTGTTACTGTAATTCTGGGTGAAACTTTCTTGATAGCCGTATTGGTATTGATTTTGATAGTATCCATACGGATAGTTTTCTTCATAGGTATACTCAGGCACAATAGGCTCCTTTGGGGCACTTGGTCTTTCATCATAGAAGTCTTCAGTGTATACTTCAGCGGGAAGTTCTTCTTCTTGTTTCTTGTTACTGTGTCCACCGCCACCGCCAGAGGACCAATCTTGAGGGATTATCACTGGTGGAATACTGAAATCGTGGCCTTCAGGCATAAACTTCTCACCCCAGAACGCAAGCATACCCTTGATGAACCCATTGGCATACACGTACAGGATCCGACAGTGGGCTTCTTCTCCAAGAAGGTCTCTTGTGACTTGTGATATCTGAGCAACATCAGAGTTTCTTGGAAGGAATAAACAAACGTTTCTGGAGATCTTGAAGAATGATTCCAACAGCTCACGGATTGGTAATGGGATCAGTAGGTCCAAATCAAACATATCACCATTCTTGTAGCCTGGACCACCCCATGGTGGAGATGCAAACACCAAGTCAACCTCATCCTGCAAAGTCTCTATAAGTTCTCTATCATGCTGCATTTGTGTCCAATCTCCTAGTTTCAGCCCAACCTTGTCACCAACACCGTATATCTCACAGTTCTTCTCTGTACAGTACAAGTTCTCCTCGTTCATGTCAATGGCGATAACTTTATCAAATCTTCTTGCAAACTGGATCGAGTTCCCACCACCACCACAGAACACATCACAGATAGTCTTCAAGTTGGGATCACACGCCTGGACGAACTTGGAGACGAAGATAGCCACTGATTCGGGCGTGACAGAGTACCAAAGCTCTGCGTTCATGTAGATGCCTTCATCGAACCGTCTGAATAGATCGTATCTCTGTCGCCAGTACTTCTTGCAGTTCTTAGGAAGCGTCTTGTACTCCAGGTGAAACCTGTCGTAGTCCTCGTCGAACTCTTCCCTCCTCGTGATGGACATTTACCGGACAACTGGGGCTTCTGCTGCTATAACTATCTCATCTTTTAAGTTCCAACTTCCCTCTACATTTTTTGACAGTAAAAGGACTCTGTCAAAATCCACGGTCAAACAATTACATAATCCAATATCGCGAAAAATCCGCGAACCCGCTCTACACGTTTTTTAGCGAGGCTAATTTTACTGGGGCCAGCCACTTATCTCCCTGCATGAAATCTGCAGAAACGTCCCTGAACAGCATCAACCAACCACCGGGGAGATTCGATCTGTCAACGATGACGCTATATTCGGATCAGTGATGGGCTATCAATTTAATTAGCGCAGCCATCCTCTTTGGGGAACGGATCTGATCCATTGATATATCTAGCTGGGGTAGGCCACTGTCTTTTCTTTCCTTCTTTTCCCATTCCACCACCTGAACCTATTGCACAACATGTCCACATCCGCGTCCACGTCCACGAGCAAGTACCACAAGAGAGCTGACACGTACGAGGGCCCACAGATGACTTTCAAGTTCCCAAGTGACGAAGACCTGGCCAAAGTTGATGAAACTCCTAGCGAACTATCTGGTCCTCCAATCGAGCCTTTCTTCAAATACAAAGTCGGTTCCCCAAGATCGTCTTCTGAAAGAGGCGATGCCTTCTCAGACTACTTGATCCCACCAAAATCAGAAAGCACAAACTATTTCTCACACACTGGTAAAGAACCATCCGTCTCAGAATCTTTCATCAGTGATTCACAAGCTGGGTTCCTACAATCACTTTCTGGTACTTCACTCTCCATCCCAACCCAAGATAACATCTCCTATCAAATCACATCAGGCTCTAATCCACAACTATGCACAATCAGAGACGAGTCTGTTTGTTCCCAGCAATCATCACAATACGAATCCATCTTGAACAGCACAAAGTCTCAACAAGGGAAGAAGACCATTGTTAGAAAGGCTTCATTGTTGAAGAGATCACAATCCATGAGAAGTGAGAACTATTCACTATACCGCAACACATCTTTGAAGAGATCCAAAGCTGTCAAATACAAAGTCGGTTGGTTAACAAGATTGAAGAACCTGGGTATCAAGATCAAGACCCAGATCAAGAACTGGAGAATTATTCCAAAGAAGAAATCATTCAAGTTTTCAAGATTCAACAGAAAGAGCGTGCTCAAGAAGAACAAGATCTCAATGCCACTGGAAAGAGAAAAAGCTCAAAGTATTTCAGAACTAAGAAGAGAGATCAACGAATGGTACACTCCAAAGACCACCAAAGTCGCTTCTGCTGAAACACTACCATTACCACCACCAACCACCTCCACACTACCAACGACACCAACAAGAGCAAGAATGTCACCACCATCATTACCACCTCATCGTATTGCCTCTAACCCATCCATTCAAAAGGCCATGCTAGATTCAGCTGCCAAATCAAGCAGATACAGTGAATATTACTACGATGAAGAGATGTTTGTTGGTAGATCGTTGGATCCATTTACTATGAAAGAACCTGTCCCAGCTGCCCCATTCACCGAACTGCAAGACCCAGCCTCTCCTGGTATCCCAACTTTGCACAGCTATCCGTCAAACCCAAGAGTCGTTGTTGATGAAGACGGTTTTGAAAATGATGGGTTTGACAGTGATTCAAGTGCTGAGACCGCAGTCGAAGATGAAGACGATGAAGATCTGCCAGTTTCTGAAGACATGCTACGTCAATGCTGGACTGGTTATTTGAGTAAAGTTATCTCAAGAAGAATCAACTCCAAGCTTGAATTCCACAGATTATCAACATTATCAAACTCAAGTGACACAGAAGTTGAAGACAGCGACTATGAAGAATATGATATTATCAGTGATTACACCACAAGTGATAGCCATAGCGGTCTGCATCATGATGACGAATCATTGACATCAGTCTCTTCAACAGAATACACCGAGACTGATGAATCCTCATACTTCACCTCCGAGATCAGCACAGACTACTTCTCCACCATCAGTGGTCCAACACGTACACCAAGAGAACTAGCATTATACGAACAAGCATTCATGAGCCGCCAAAAGCAAGATATCAACGTCAAGAGATCTTCAACTTTGCCAAACAACGCCGCTACCGTTGCCAGAATTGGGAACTACCAAGTCTCACCATCGCATCATAACAGATTCATGTCTATGGTTGCTTAAACACACTTGCATTACAATAACATAACGAAGTAACGAACACAAATAAAAGAACATTCTTTCATTTCAGAGGAACTGTAGTTCGTGGCTAACAATACTACGCTTTCATACTTTCCAGGATTTGATTGTTCCACGTTTCTGTAGAATAACTAGAATAAACAGGATGTCAATATCCACCGACTACAAATGTAACTTTCCACCAAGGTTCCATCGGCCTATCGGGAAGGGAGTGTGGTACAGCTCTCAGCTTCCTGAACAGTAGTAGGTGGTGCTCTCGAATAGCTGTGTCAGTGTCTCTCGTCATTTGCAACAGTACCTTGCAAGAGTAGGATCTCAGATAAAGCACCTTAGTACATAAAATTTAAAATTTAAACGTAGACACAATGAGGAAGCAGTCATCAGGAAGCAGATATTTCCCAAGAAACTGGATACTCAAAGCTCAACAGAGCTCAAGCCGTGATTATATCGTTGTAGCGCCAATTCTGTAGTGTCAGGTATATTCCGAGGGCAGTCGGATTTCCCGTTTTTATCGTTAATTTGCAGTCCATCAATGTGACTAAAGCCTGATAAACAGGTTACGCCACCGACAAACTCACTCAAAAGACACCAGAAATGTTCAGATACATAGGCCAAAGAGCCACTGTGAACTCTCTGCGGACCTCTGCCGTCAACAGTGCCTCCAAGAGGTTCCAGTCCAGCACGAAGAATACAAACACGAGCCAGCTCCTTAAGTCCCAGTTGAAGGTTACACAGAGGAAAAGCAAGAAACAGGAGTTCAACTCCCTAAGTAATGAGAATCTTACTGCACAGAAGGAGGCTGAAAAAGCTGAAAAGACTGCTGCCGTCGCTGCTAATCCTGAAGCTCCATCTGTCAAACAAGAAGATCAAAAGCTAAAGAATGATAAGAGAATAAAGAAAGACTACACTGCATTACCAAAAGTCCCAAGCACGAGCTATCTGGATCCAGAAAGTGTTAGAATCGATGCTTTGTATGCTGGGTTTAGACCACTTGCTATGGATCAGCTGAAACCTCACTTACTACCAAACAAGAAATGGTATGCCCAAAGTAAATTCATTGATTCGATCTGGTCCATCTCAGCTGCCGGCCTGGAAGAATTTGGTGGTTGGGATCGTTTTGATATGGATGAGACAGACGCCATCAAACCATACAATGCCCCAAAAGATACCAGAGTGAAGAGAGCGCACTACAAAGACGAACAACCAGTGGACCTAGAAGCTGCCGTTGATGAAGTGATACACAGAGTCAACAAGATCCTTCCTGAACCACCGCAGAAGAAACTAACGCTGAAGAAAGGTAGAACGAAACCAAGAGCTGTGAAACTGGCCAAAAAGCTGAAAAAAGAATGATTAGATCTCCAAGCTACCCAGTTTTTTAGAATCATATTTGCATCATCACGAAAGAAAGTTTTAATGTCCCCTTGTATATAAAGAGAAAGATCACAACGTGGTCAGAGAGAACAGTGTCTACAGTTGAGTTTAATAACGATAATATTTATTGATTTTAGAATGGAAAGGTCGTAAATGCTTCGTTAATTTTAGATTCTGACATCACACAAATCACCATGACGACTAGTGTCAGCCTTCATGACTTCTCTTAAGGCCATAGTGGCATAAGCAGAAACGTCCAACTGTAATTTCAGAATAACAGCGACACGTTCGCCACCTTCTTCAGTCTGTGGTAGAACTCTTTCCTTCTCTTCACCTTTTTGTTTGGCACGCAATAGCTCCAAGTCGGTGTAGACCAATTGTTGAGTTGGTTCAGTATAACGTCTTATTTGGTACTCTAGATTCTTGGCCTTAGCGATCAAGTTACGGTAAGAGCCAGCAAATGAGAACTCTTTAACCTTTCTGGTCATCTGTAGAGGATCTAGACCATCAGCACCCATGGTGTCCTTGTAGACTTGTAACAGTTGTTGGTTCTCTGGATACCTTATGTCGAAACCTGGAGTTGGTAGGACAACGTCATAAACAGTGAATTTACCAGCATCAACTTCTTCTTGGGTGACGGGTCTGGCTCTTTGGAACTTATCCGTTCTAACATCTTCTTCGAATTGGTCTTCTTCAGTCTTGGTAGTGGCTTCTTCAGCAGAGTCATCAATGACAAGATCACCAGCAACAACGTTCAAACCAAATAGTTCAACACGACGACTGGCAACAGTGTTCCAGATATAACTTTGATAAGCATGACCGTACATGATTCTCAAGTTTCTTGGGATTTTGTTGATGGCATTGAAGTAATCATGATCGGAGTAAGTACCATCTTCTTGTTTCTTACTGTTGGCTAATTCTCTTAGGATAGTGGATTCAGCAATACATTTACGTGGCATAGCATCAAAGGCTCTCTTAGCATCTTTGGTTTCGGCCCAGATCTTTCTGGAATTGATGGAATCAGGTAGGACCAATTCTTGTTCTGATAGGATTAGTTCAACGGCATTCTTCCAATTACTCAGTAAGATTTCCTTACCAACTTGATGGGTTGAAACAGAGAAAGTACCAAATCTTTGCATACCATAGTAGTTGATGAAACCGGTCTTGTTCAACGATTCAAGGGATTTGGCAACGACTTCCTCGATGTTTTGGGTTGGATCTAATGATTTGACATCTCTCAAAGTGATCAGGAACTCGTTCCCATGTAAATCACCTAAACTTAGACCCTTTTCTTCATATGCAAACCCACCTAGTCTCATACCACGTAGTGTCTTGTTCAGTGAGTTCACACGTTCAACTTTCATCTTGGAGATGGCCATTCTTTGGGTAGTAACACCACGACGATCTTTGGTACCAGCGTAACGGATTTGTTTTGGCTGTAAACGTAAGAATCTGGAGATCAAGTTGGCAGCTTCCATGGTTTCTTTGTTTTCTTTGTACAGTGTGAAGTGAAGGAATTCTTTCAGTGGACCAAGACCATAGTTCTCAACACCATTTTCATCTCTGGTGTCATACTCTGGTTGTTGTTGCTTGTTCTTTCTTGAGTTTCTAGAGGCAAGGGAGAATTGAAATGTATTTTCTGGGGAGGTCTTAGTTTCGAATCTACCTTCAAAGGCTTCTCTGAACAGTTGATGAATTTCACCTCTTTGTTTCTTTTCATCGAATTGTTTAGAAGATTCGAATGTTCCTTTATTGGTCAACAGTTCTTCAATCTTTGATAGTTCTTCTTCACCAAACAATTCTAGAAGTCTAATACGGTGAGTAGCGTCCAATTGAAACTCCTTTGGCTTTTCGTCTTCAACAGGAGCTTCAGTATTGGCCCCTTCACCATTTTGAGCTTGTTCTTCCCTTTCCTTTTCTCTTCTTTCACGACGACGTTGTTTCTTGTCAGCAAAGCCTTCATCGGACAAGTAGATCACATTATCATTCAGATCAATCTCACTAACCAGGAAATCAGTGTATCTTTGCTTGATGGTCCCAACAAAGCCACCTAGATCTTGGGATAAGTATGTGGTGATACCGACATCGGTCTCTTGGATACCCTTCGGAGCACTTGGTTGTTCCAGCTTTGGCTTTTTGTAGTCGTGGGAAACACCTTCAGCAGACTCCTCGGCCTGTCTCTTAACGTCACTCATTGTTGATGGGCCTAGTTAGTGGGTTGTAGTCGATCATGTACCTCGAACTGATATGGAGATGAGCTTGAAATTTTTTTTGTTAGGGAGGAGTGCGCCTACCGCTTTTCTACCAAGATGAAAATTATCAGCTTCAAGTTAATTAGTAGATGTGATTGTTTGTCTTTTGGTTGTTTTAAGTGCCAGTCAAGGAGATGGTGTTCACAGAGGACGTTCCTGTAAGTGGAATTGCTAATGCTCAATACTCTGTGGAGACTAACCAAGAATTACAGACTGCTGTGAATGTGCTGCGAGAGAGAACCGAAGTGTTATTCGAAAACACTGGGCCACCTGCATTTGATCCTAAAGAACAGTATGTATTGCAATATCCAATCTCGTATCGGGGAACACTACTAACAATGATAAGGTTTGACAAATATATCAACACGAGGATAAACACAGAGTTCAAAGTGTCCAAAGAGCTGCCCTTGTACTTACAGAAGAAAATCAACGGTTCAAAGAAGAAGGAATCAGTGAAGTACCAAGATGAAGGCGAGGACATCCAAATAGAGGAAGAAGATAGACTGATAATACGAGAACCTGAAGCCACAAATACAATAGAGCCAGGTCAGCAACTATCATTATTTAGTGGACCAAGAGAACACAATGCATCGAAAACACTAATCCAATACCAACAACAAACAAACGAGCAACATTACGTCCCTGAAAAGCCAGAATGGCACGCACCATGGAAGCTGATGAGAGTGATAGCTGGTCATCAAGGATGGGTGAGATCACTTGCTGTTGAACCGGATAATAAATGGTTCGCCTCAGGGTCCAATGATAACACAATCAAGATCTGGGATCTGGCGTCTGGTCAGCTGAAACTTACACTAATAGGGCACTCGATGACAGTAAGGGACATTGCTATCTCTGACAGACATCCTTACATGTTCTCCTGTTCTGAAGACAAGACTGTCAAGTGCTGGGATTTGGAGAAGAACCAGATTATCAGAGATTATCATGGTCATTTATCCGGTGTCTACACTGTTGATGTCCATCCAACTCTGGACTTGGTGGTTACAGGTAGTAGAGACTCTACTGTGAAAGTGTGGGATATGAGAACAAGTGTACCAATCTTTACACTAACGGGCCACAAAAACCCTATTACCCAAGTGAAGTGCCAGTCTACAGACCCACAAATCATCAGTACATCAAATGACAAGACTATCAGACTATGGGACCTCGCTGCTGGTAAGACTCAAACCGTGCTGACACATCACAAGAAGTCAATCAGAGCACTTACATTGCATCCTACTGAATACTCTTTCGCCACTGCATCTCCAGATAACATCAAACAGTGGAAATTCCCTGAAGGTTCATTCATGCATAACTTTGTTCCTCCACACCAAAGCATCATCAACACTCTATCTGTGAACCAAGATAACGTTTTGTTTAGTGGTGGTGATGATGGGACAATGTGCTTCTATGACTGGCAGTCGGGACACAAATTCCAAGAGATGAAGACTACTACTCTACCGGGCTCCTTGGAATCCGAAGCTGGTGTTTTCACTAGTGCCTTTGATAAGACAGGTCTACGTTTAATCACCGGTGAAGCTGATAAATCCATCAAGATCTGGAAGGAAGACACTGAGGCCACTCCAGAGTCTCACCCTGGTATTGAATTCGATCCTGATAACTACAGACAGAGATTTTAAATAGGAAAGAACACACTAAACACTGCATGATAATGACACTTGAGCTTTATTGTAGTGGTGTCCGGATGTCTCTCTAAATTTCGCGAAATTTTATCATGTCCGAAATGGCTAATAACCAACCGTGACATATAAAACAGTTGGAAACAACGGCAAAAGCAGCCTTAAACTCGTCATAATGAGCCACGATTCCGCTGAGAAAGAAGGCGCCGAAGCCGCTGCTCAACATGGTGAGGTCAAAATAGCCACTGCTGAGGAGTTGATCATTGGGTGCAAGTGTTTTGTTGAGAAGGATGGTGAGCATCGTGAAGCTGAGTTGTTATCCATCCATATGAAGAAGGGCCGTAAGGTGTTCTACGTGCACTATGTGGAGTTCAACAAGCGTCTAGATGAATGGATCGAGCTTGACAGAATCGATTTCAAACGCCCCGTGACGTTTCCAAAGCCAAAACAAGATCCTAAGAAGGAAAAACAACCACCAAAGAGTAAAGCCTCAACAAGTAAGAATCAAAAGCAACAAAAGAAGAAGACTAAGGATGATGGTGTTTCCGGAAGTGCCACTCCTGCTGCTCCAGGTGAAGATATGATGGATTTGGACAACTTGAACGTGCAGGGGATTCAAACAGAAGAGATCTCAAGAGAAGATGAGATTGAAAAATTAAGAACCTCAGGTTCCATGACACAGAACTCTGGTGAAGTCGCTAGAGTGCGTAACTTGAGCAAAGTCATCATGGGTAAACACGAGATTGAACCTTGGTACTTCTCCCCATACCCTGTTGAACTTACGGAGGAAGATGTGATTTACATTGATGACTTCACGTTACAATTCTTTGGGTCCAAGAAACAGTTTGAAAGATTCAGAAAGAAATGCACATTAAGACATCCACCTGGTAATGAGATCTACAGAGATGATTACATTTCATTCTTTGAAATTGATGGGAGAAAGCAAAGAACATGGTGTCGTAATGTCTGTTTGTTCTCCAAGTTGTTTTTGGATCACAAGACGTTATACTATGATGTTGACCCTTTTTTGTTTTATTGTATGACTAGAAGAGATGAACAGGGTCACCATTTGGTGGGTTACTTCTCCAAGGAAAAAGAATCTGCTGAAGGTTACAACTTGGCCTGTATTTTGACATTGCCACAATACCAAAGAATGGGGTATGGTAGATTGTTGATTGAGTTTTCATATGAGTTGAGTAAGAAAGAAGGTAAAGTCGGTTCCCCTGAGAAGCCTTTATCAGATTTAGGTCTATTATCTTACAGAGCTTATTGGGCTGATACGATAGTGACGTTGTTATGCGAGAATGATAGCGATTATATCACCATTGATGAGATCAGTCAGAGAACTGCAATGACAACGACAGATATCCTACATACAGCACAAACCCTATCCATCTTGAAATACTTCAAAGGTCAGCATGTTATATATCTAAGTGATCAAATTGTGGAGCAATATGAGAAGCTGAAGAAGAAGAAGAGACGCACGATCACTCCTGACCTATTGATATGGAAGCCACCAGTGTTTACTGCTGCTCAATTGAGATTCGGTTGGTGATTCAACCCTAAATTGTTTTATACTTGACGATGTTACGACCACTTTGTTTGACCTACAGTAGTGTAATCTGATCTGTTTCTTTAAATAGTCGTGTATTTCATTAATCGAATGGCAAAGGCTTCTTGGATTTATTCATTTCAGCAGCGGCAATAGCACTAGGAACCTTGATACCACAACAATCACCCCAAGTGTGCTGGTGAACGGGTAGACCTTCATCTGAATCGTGATCATGGCCACATTCGGATTCATCATGTGTTTCTCTAGCAGGAGTACAGCCCTCTGGAGCCTTTAGGATATCACCAAAGAAGAAGTGTTGAATAATAGGTAGTTTACCCAAGACTTCGGCCTTGAACATCTTCTGCATACCTTCAGCAACTTTTGACCATGTCTTGACACCACTGATATCATCCAGCATTGGAGAGTGCCATCTTAAAGAGGCTGTCTTGATGGAGTTGATGAAGAAGATGCACTCAAAGTACATGTACTTCTTGTGGAACATTTCAACCATATCCTCACTGTGAATGGACTTTGGACGTAGATGTTTATGAGTGGCTAATTGTGAAGCACCGAATAGGAACGGCAGGAAGTGATAATCGTCTAGACCCCAGACACCATGAGAGCCCGCTGGTTCTAGCCAATACTCCTTCTGTAGAGTTCTCATGACTGAAATGTATTTGTTGAAAACCTTTAGAACAATGGCAGTGTAATCATCAGGTTTGATAATGTTTAGCTTCTTCAGGCATAACAGGAAGGCAAGGAAGTTCAATTCGTGACCTGAACCGTAATCGATTCTTGTTCTGTTACCCCATGATTCACTGAAGTAGGTAGTAAGTTCCACAACAGGGTCATTGTCCTTATCGAATGTCTCAAGTGCCTTGATGTTCGAATGCAATATGTCCTTTGAAGTCTCGTTGATCTCATCATAGACGTCTCTGAACTCGGGCTTCCCGAATCTCGACGTGCCCTTATCCTGGACTGGATGGCGTTCCACTATCGCTACCACCTTGTCCAAAATGTCCAAGAGGCCCTGGGTGGCGTCTGAGACCAAGCACTCATCGTCATTGGTCTTGCCTCGCACCGATTCAGCCAAATCTGCCACGAACGCCACCAGCTCGGCGTGTGTCTCGCCAGAAACCCATTTGTCCAGGTCTTCCTGTGTGATGATTCTTCTGACTGGCGTGAAGTAACCCATTTCAGTATCCCAAATAGCCAAAAACAGCCCAGTATTGAAGTACTCGCAGGTTGAAGCTATTGTTAAGCACCGGCTACTGTATCAAACGTTTTCGCGGGTCAGTTTCGGCATTACCCGGGGTTCCGCGAATTTTGGATATTCCGAAGCTTCAAAAACAAGAAAAGTACCAAAATTTGAAGTTGCAACATGCTGCCAGAAGCCAGACGAAAGTGCCCAAAATGAGTGAAGAAGCCATTTTCCGTGAGTAAGACCCGACACCCGGGGAATTCTGCCATTCCAGAGGCCATGAGTGTCTTTTCAGGGCCATCAAAGGCCCAGTTAATGGCCAATTGGTGCCCTTATTATCCTGGAACTGCCCTCATTCCTTATCATGGACCGAGAAGGCGGACATAGGAGAAACCATGAAATGGCCAAAGTCCCCGGGGATTCTTGTCCCATACAACCAGTGTACTAACTAGGACACAGGCTCTGCGGATATGTCTCTGATTCAGCTGTATATCCCTACGGATATCAGCCGTGACGTTGTTTATGCATTAGGGAAGTCTGGTACTGTCCAATTCAGAGACTTGAACTCCAAGGTCAATGCCTTCCAAAGGGCCTATGTCAAGGAGATCAGACGTCTGGATAACGTTGAAAGACAATACAGATACTTCAAACAGGAATTGGCCAGTCGTGAGATTGACTTGAAGCCAGCTCCTTTTGAAGATGAACCTTCTTTGGATGCCCCCGTCAAGACCTCTGACATTGACGAATACGTTGAAAATGCCCAATTGCTAGAACAGAGATTAAGTCAACTGGTTGACTCTACTGAAACTTTGGAATTGAGAAAGAAAGACTTGCAACAATTCAGAGCCGTCTTGCAAGAAGCTGAAGGTTTCTTCAGCAATGCTGCTCCTCAAGACTTGATCGATATCGATGGTGAAACCACTGCTTTAATACAAACCAGCAACAGTTTTGTCACTGGTATCATCCCAAGATCCAAAATCAATGTTCTACAAAAGATTTTATGGAGAGTGTTGAGAGGTAACTTGTATTTCAAGTCTGTTGAAGTTCAAGAACCAATCTATGAACCAAAGACCAAGACCAAAGTCGACAAAGATGTCTTCATCGTCTTCTCCCATGGTAGAGAAATCATTGATAGAATCACCAAGATTGCTGAATCACTAGACGCTGATATCTATGACATTGAACCAGAATCAGTATCAAGAGCAAACACTTTACAAGAGACCAATAATGGCCTAACTGACCTTACTGTTGTCTTGGAGACTACCACTAGAACCCTATACACCGAGTTGTTCTCCATTGGTGAAGAGCTATCTGTTTGGGCCCAAATTGTCAGAAAGGAAAAGTCAGTCTATGAAACTTTGAACTTATTCAGAGTCTTATCCAATAGATCCTTGTTAACTGCTGAAGGGTGGATTCCAACCAATGAGATTGCCAACTTGAAGCAAATTCTAGAAACCAACACAACTTCTGATCAACAAGCAGTCATCAACGTTTTGAGCACTAAGAAGACGCCACCAACTTATCACAAGACCAACAAATTCACCGATGCTTTCCAAAACATTGTTGATGCTTATGGTATTGCCCAATACAAAGAAGTCAACCCAGGTCTACCAACCATCGTCACCTTCCCATTCATGTTCGCCATTATGTTTGGTGATATCGGTCACGGTATCATCTTGTCATTAGCTGCCTTGATGCTAGTTATCCATGAAAAGAAGATTGCCAGACTACAAAGAGATGAAATCTTCGATATGGCTTACTCCGGTAGATACATCTTGTTAATGATGGGTATCTTCTCCATTGTCACAGGCTTCTTCTACAACGATATCTTCTCCAAGTCATTGACCTTGTTCAAATCCGGTTGGGAATGGCCAGAGCACGAACTAGGCGAAACCATCTTTGCTAAGAAAGTTGGTACTTATCCAATCGGTCTAGATCCAGCATGGCACGGTACTGAAAACGCCTTGTTATTCACAAACTCCTATAAGATGAAATTATCCATCCTAATGGGGTTCATTCACATGACATACTCCTTCTTCTTTTCATTGGTCAACTATTTGAACTTCAACTCATGGATCGATGTCTTTGGTAACTTTGTTCCAGGTTTACTATTCATGCAGTCAATCTTTGGGTACTTGTCCGTTTGTATTGTGTGGAAATGGTCCATTGACTGGATCGCCATTGAGAAACCAGCTCCTGGTCTATTAAACATGCTGATTTCAATGTTTTTGTCTCCAGGTGTCGTTGAAGAAAGACTATACGCTCCTCAAGAAAAAGTTCAAGTGTTCTTACTATTGATTGCCCTGATCTGTGTGCCATGGTTATTGTTATTGAAACCACTATACCTAAAACACGAAATGGACAAGAAATCCGGTTCTTACGAAGCCCTAGCCAGCGATGAAGAAGGTTTGATCGAATCTGCCCAAGGAGGTTCCCAAGAAGGTGACGAAGCACATGATGATGACGATGATGAAGAACATGAAGAACACAACTTTGGTGATATCATGATCCATCAAGTCATTCACACCATTGAATTCTGTTTGAACTCCGTCTCTCATACTGCCTCATACTTAAGACTGTGGGCCCTATCACTGGCTCATGCTCAATTATCAACTGTCTTGTGGTCAATGACCATCCAAGGTGCCTTTGGCCAAACTGGTGTCTCAGGTGTTATCGCTACTGTCTTCTTATTCGGTATGTGGTTCGTCTTGACCGTTGTTATCCTGGTTATCATGGAAGGTACTTCTGCCATGTTGCATTCTCTGCGTCTGCATTGGGTCGAATCTATGTCTAAGTTCTTTGTTGGTGGTGGTAAATACTATGAACCATACAATTTCAAGAGCATAGTGGCTGGCGTTGAGCTATGAGCTGGTTTTCCAAGGTATTCACTACAAATTGGTATGAATATTAATAGTCATTAGTTTTAATTATAAAGGTTCTTTCTCCAAAGAGGAAAACCTGTTTTATAGATACATCTTTTTTGTTTGGTTTTTTCTATTGTAGTCAGCTAATCCCAAACTCTGACCGTTTGATCAGTGCTACCTGAAGCAAAGATACATCTCATATTCTCATTGATATAGGCCTCATCTTCGAAGTTCTCTTCAGCTTCTTTCTTGTTTTCAAAGATCGATGGAGCCCAGGCAATTGTGTTGACAAACCCATCATGACCTTCTAAAGTCTTGACACAGTCACCAGATTCAAGATCCCAGAATTTAACAGCTTTATCATCTGAGCAGCTGATCAAGATTCTACCATTTGGATGGAATTGAAGATCTTTCACCCATGATTTATGACCGACAAGTGTCCTTATTAACACACCATGTGGATTTGATGATGGTAAAGGGTGATTATGTGGTCTCAAGATCGGTAGAGGTAGTAACCAAATATGTATAGCATCATCTCTACCACCACTGACAGCGTATTTGTACCCCAACTTGTCATAAATCTCCAAATCATCTTTGTTAATCTCAACAACATCATTCAATTTATCAACGTATTTGTTCCCAAGCCTTGGAATAAACTTAACCGCCTCCACAACTTGGTTATGAATCATCAAACCTAAACCTGTACCTGATTCACCGTGCGATAACCGTATACTCTGGTCATTGGAGCCTGAAAGTAAAAATTCGTCGTTGATTATGTCCAAGGATCTAGCCCAGTCACTATGACCAATAAAGCTCTTCAAACACCAGCCTAGTTTCAAATCCCAATACTTTATAGAGCGATCTCTGGAACATGTAAAGATCTTATCATCACCTTGGAAAACAACTGATGAGACAACATGTTCATGACCTGTGAAAGTTCTCAAAAGCTCAAACGTTTTCAAATCCCAGACTTTGATGTACAGGTCTGAGCCACAAGTGACCAAAACGTGTGTGTTGTCAAACATGGGAAGCTTTTCTGGAGATATAGCCATGGCATTGATGGATTTGGTATGTGCCCTCACAGTGGTAATCGGCTGAACAAGATCTAATAAGTTCCATATCGTGAATGAACCATTGGCAGAGCCAGCAATGAGTTGAGGAAGCGTTGGGTGTATCACTAACGACGTTATGGAGGTATCATGGTTCAAAGTCTTTTTGATTTTGGTTGGAGCCCAGTTCAATTTTGTGAGCTCTTGGTTTGTGGTGGCAAAGAATGATTGATTTGTGGAATTGACATGTGAAAGCTGGGAGAGTTGTGACTCTAGGTCTAGGATCTTCTTCTGGAGTCTCAAAATAGCATTCCATTTCTTGGGTAGAAGGTCATTGTCATCTCTGACTTCGTCAATGTGTAGATTCTTCTGGACTTGTGCAAGAGTTTCTTCCGGGACAAGTGGTTGCAAGTAGTTGAGTATGGAGTTGTGGAGCACCTCCTTCTGCTTGCCCGTGAGAAGTGACATGCTGAAGCTTGTGGAACAGTGGGCGGCGTCTGTGTGAGTGTTTGTTCTGTTTGTTTGTTTATTCAAAAGTTCAAAATGTCAACAAACCGTTATTCACCGAGGGCAAAAAGTCGGAATGTATGGATGGCACCAAGAATAATTTAAATTGCAGTTGACAGTACTTCTAATCAGCGGATCTTCGAAGGCAGAGCCCTTGTTAATGACCAGATGTCAAGAACAGAACACCAATTGCTATTTGTTAGAATCGATTTCTGAACCAGTCTGAAGTCCGAAGAAGCACTGTGTTTTGGAGACCACAAACGGCAAGAGAGCTAAGATCATCTGGAGAAGATGGCCACGTCCGAAGCTGCAAGCTGATGAAATGACAGCAGTTCAGACTCCAGTCCAAGACCTACAGAGACAAAGTCCAGCTTATTCCACAGGATGTGACATGTGTCCAAAGAAAAGCTTCCCTCCACTACGATCCAACACTTCCCTTATCACTTTACACCTGAAGCACTTAGCGAGACTGAATACGGTAATCGATTCCACTACACACCGAGAGATCTTGGAACACCACTGAGTCCAAGTGGGATTCCAGCGACGATCATGCATCGGCACCCCTAAAACTCGACCACAAGTCGTGTGTACCTGACTTCCTTTCACATAACCGCTTCCTTATCATTTGGAACTTGGTGATCTCAAAATCTGGGGATATGATAAGGGTCTTCGGACCTCCTCATGACGGCTGACTTACTAGTTTGGGTATATGAACTGCAGAAGATCAGCACGGATCACGGAGTCAGTTGGTTGATTTTAAGCTCGTTATCAGATCGCCAGTTATCATATAAGGGGTCATATCGCACCGTTTGTTAATGAGATGTTGAGTCTGGGCTACACTGCAACATGAGGCTCTTTAGTCTAGCTGCTGCTTCACTGCTGAGCACTTTGATACAAGCCATACCATTATCTGATGTCAATGCTATCGCAAGAGCGGAATTCCGTGAGCAGGTCTTTGATGTTTACAAAAGTACCCAAGCTGGCTCCTGCAACTATTCCACCCCTGATCAGATCGAATCTAAAGTCAACATCTGGGCAAATTTGGACGAAGAGGAAACAAAACAAGTGTTTGATCTGCTGACAGAGACTTATAACCTAACAAAGTATGGGAATGCCACTGTATGACAATTACTTGGTCTGGTTGGAGAACTTGAAACCAAACAAGACAGATGCCCTAAACTACTTAGAGAATGATGGCCCAGAACCTGACAAATACGCTAAAGCGGTCATGTTCTTCGGTGGTGAAGACTTCAAAGATCCAGCCTATCCAGATGGCCATTGGCAAACCGTTCAAGTTGGTCCATTACCTGTTTCTGACGCAACTACAATTTAAAATTTGACATGGTGGAACGCTAAGGACAGAGTTGGGTTCAATTTAGGCTACAGAGACACTCATCGTTTCCACAACATCGATTCATTCTTGAAGCAGACATTCACCAGTGATGAGATCAAGCCTATAGCTGAAACGTTATTGGGATCCTTGACATATGGTGAAGAAGGGTCAACCATTCAGTGCTATTTGAACGCTCCATTTCAAATGAACCAAACTGATGGGATGCTATGGGGCTGGGGTACGGCTTTTGGCCAGAACAAGTATGGAGCTCATGATGTCTTATCCCGTGGGTTGTACTACAAGGCCAACATCACTGGTCGTGATTGGACTCAGTACTCGATTCTAGGTTGGTATTACGGTGACACTTACTATCCATCTACTGAAGCCTTTGTCAATGCGTTCAATGCCGGTAAATTGACTGTGTTGCCACAAACCAACTTGACTGATTCAGAATGGACAAATCCAACATACGTTGGAGGCGGTAGAGATCTAGATGATAAGATTGCCCCAACGCAAATTGAACCTAATGGTCACCGTTGGAAGTACAATGAAACTGAACGTTATTTCACCTGGATGGATTGGGAGTTTTATGCAGCATGGTCAAGAGATGTTGGGTTGACATTGTACGATGTCAAGTTCAAAGGCGAGAGGATACTGTTTGAGTTGGGTTTACAAGAAGCCATTGCAGAATATGCCGGTGATGATCCTTATCAAATGAACACTTTGTTCTCGGATTCTTCCTATGGGTTTGGTAATGAGGCATGGGGGTTGATTCCAGGTTATGATTGTCCTTATAACGCTGAATTTTTCAATACATCGTGGCACACTTACGGTAACAATTCCTATCAGAACAGTTCTTATTGCGTTTATGAATTCACTGAAGACTATCCAATTTCAAGACATACCACTGGTGGGTTTATTACTGTTGAGAAGAATCCAACTTTTGTCATTAGAACAGTTTCAACCATTGGGAACTATGACTACAATTTCTCATACAAGTTCTACGTTGATGGTACCATTGAAGTGTCTACTCGTGCTGCTGGGTTTATCCAAGGTTCGTACTATTACAACGATGCTGTTTCAAGTCCATTTGGTTACAAGATTGGTGAAACTTTGTCAGGGTCTTTCCATGACCATGTCTTGAACTTCAAAGCTGATTTGGATATTGGTGGTATCAACAACACCATTGCAGATATCAGTCTATTTAAGAAGGAACATGAATTCCCATGGGCTCCAGGTGAGAAGTACATCACCAAGCAAAAGGAGAGACGTGTGATTGAAAGTGAGGATGAATCAAGAATCAATTGGCCTGCTAATGGCGCTGGTGCTCTATTAGTCGAATCATCTACCCAGAACAACTCATGGGGTCAACCAAGAGCATACAGGATTGTTCCTGGGAATTCTGCTGTTCACAGATTGATTGATGAACCAAGTGCTGTTTTTAAGAATCAAGCCACCTGGGCGTTGAACGATGTCTCATTCACCAAGAGGAAAGATTCAGAGCCTTACTCCTCAAATGCAATGAATGCCCATGATCTTTATGACCCAACTGTGAATTTCGACTTGTTCTTCGATGGTGAAAGTTTAGTAGGTGAAGATGTTGTTGCTTGGATCAATTTGGGGCTACACCATTTACCAAACACTCAAGATTCTCCAATCACCATCTTTAACACTGCTCAGACATCGTTCCACTTGACTCCATACAATTATTTCGATCAGGCTCAGATCCGTGACATCAAACAACAGATGGTGTATAAGTATGACGATGAGAAATGGGAATTCTATGGAAGTGAGTTTAAGCAATGTGCAGCTTCTATTGAGGCTTTGGATTACAGTGGGTTCAACTACAATGGTATGACAATTGGGAAGGATAGTACTGATTACCCATCGCCATAGTAACCATTGACCTCTAGGGGTGCTTACTAGTATATCGTTAGAACGTTAATGCATATTACTTAAACATAGCTTGGACACATTCAACCATCATTGTGAGTAGTCCTAAGCGCTAGCTCTTGATCGTGTAGGAGTAGAATAATCTCAGAGCTAAAGTGATCTCGGAGATAAAATTTAGAGCCGAACGGAATCGAATTCAGGGAACCAAATCAGCCACTAGCCACGAGATCCTGCGCTCAAGTGTCTCGAACTGATAGTGATCGATAAAATAGAACGATTCCTGCCGAAGAAGTGTAATTGGTGTAGTATAAGTTATTAGTGTAAGGTGTATATTCCATCAAGCGCAGGCTCTTACTCCAAATATAACAAAGATAGTACCGAGGTAGGAACCCAAGCTGATGGGATTATAATGTTCAACCGAGTTTGATTAGAAATAGAGGGAGACGCTTTGGCAGCGGTGCATAAAGTCAAAGTGATCAATACGGTAGCTATAGCCTCTGGACTAGCTTTGTTGGTACTTTGGGGACTATGGTTGCGCAATAGACATCCACGGCTGGAAAATGCTCAGCTATACGACAAACAACTGTGCCTGCAAGAAGCAGGATCATCTGGTACCCCTGACCACTAACCAGCTCTGGAGCGCAGCGCTGAAGCTTCCAAGACAGTTGGAATGTTCCTCGGCCTGTGCGTCGTACTTGTCTATTGTCCGCGAATGCGTCGTATGTGCTTACGCTGCTGTTCGCTGCTCAGTGGCGCAAAGCGCCGGAAGAGGAAATTCCGAAATTCTCCGGTTGAGCTTCCAGGGTTCCGCGTAAATTAAAAAGTGCGCGAAAAAGCAGCAAAACAGAGGAAATTTGGTGGGAAAAGTGCGGAATTTTCTAGCCCCGACTCGGAACCTGGAAATCGTAGTTTGCGCCAAAAAACTGCCAAATCGCGCCGATTTGCGCCAGGAGTGCCCAAAGCGGCAAAAGCGCGTGTTTTTCTGCTGCTAAAAAGTGCCAAAAGTGACACAAGCGAGGAACAAAGGTTCTGGCCCTTTAGCAAAAGCTGCAAAACAGGAAAAGCCTGAGACCCAATTGCGAGCCTGGCTCTGCTCGCTTTAAGGTTTTAAGCTTTCGGTGCTTTCTACGCTGCCAGTGCCGGCCTGTGCTTCCGTGGCTGTTTGGCTTGTTTGTGGCCGGCTGAAAATAGGGCCCAGGTTAAATAAACAGCCTTTCCCACTCAGCTCATCGCACTACTTCTAATCCACATAATATACACACACACACATACACACACACACCATGCACTTCACCCTCCACAAGAACAGCTCCTCGAGGTCCAACATCTCCCAGCAAAACTCCCCCACGGAGGACGAGCACCTTCTGGAGAACAGATCCAGCTCCATGGTGGAGCTAAAGAAGTTCTTCAAGCCTTCCTTCTTCAAAAGAGTCTCCAGTGCTTCTCCCTCACTAGATAACGCATCTTTGGACGAGATCCTAATCACCAGACACGGCTACATGATGGGCGAGCTGCTAGGCTCAGGTGCCGGTGGTTCTGTCAAGACTGTCACTAGGGTCAGAGACAATGTGCTATTGGCCTGCAAAGAGTTTCGTGCGAAGTACAACAACGAACAGGAACGTGAATACATCAAGAAATGCAAGATCGAATACACCATTGGCCACAATTTACATCACCAGAACGTCATCAAGACCTTGGACTTCATCCACATTGAAAACCACAACCACTTCTACGAGATCATGGAATACTGCCCTTACGACTTCTTTGCATTAGTCATGAGCGGGAATTTGAAGAGATTAGAAATCAACTGTTATTTCAAACAACTATGCTCTGGTGTTGAATACCTACATTCCCTGGGGATTGCGCATCGTGATTTGAAATTGGACAACTGTGTCGTCACACATGAAGGTATCCTAAAGATTGTTGACTTTGGCTCCGCTGTGGTGTTCAAATCTCATGAAAAGAACAAAGAAAAGACTCTAAAGATCAAGAAGGCCATTGTTGGCTCTGATCCATACATGGCTCCGGAAGTCTATGTCCCACCAACTGAAGAGAAGTACAAATACTACGATCCACAGATGTTGGATATCTGGTCTGTTGCCATCATCTACTGTTGTATGACAATGAGGAGATTCCCTTGGAAATCACCAAGAGATTCAGATAGATCTTTCTTCCTATACTCACTGCCTGATGATAAGCCCCATGACTATGTGAAGGCCGCAAAGATCCATCAAGATTTGATCAACAAGAGAAGAGAAGAAAGAGTTAAACAAAGTTCAAAATCAAGCGGCGAGTCCGCTGATGTCAAAGAGATCGCTGATGCTGTTAACAAAGTCTACATCACTGATGAATCCAAATCCAACTCAACAGAAGACATCAAACCAACCACACCAACTGAAACAGAGACTCCAGCCACTAGTACAGATGAAAACCAAGACGACCATGCCATCCACACAACCATCAAAAAGATCGAAGAGAAACCAAAACAGTCAGAAAACCATACAGTTCAGGGCTCATACAGACTAATGAGACTATTACCACACTCAGCAAGACCTTTGATCTCACAGATGTTGAAGATCAATCCAGCAGAAAGAGCTACCTTCGATGTGATCAACAATGATGAATGGTTCAAAGAGATCAAAAGATGTGAGCTATTCGAAGGTGAAGATGGTGAATATGTCAAGAGTTATCATCCTCATCACTTTGTCAATGAGAACAAGGCCCATTTACAATCATACAAAGACAACTAGACGTTGCTTATGACATTTCCGTTCATTCAGCTTTTTATTTATTCACTTCATGACTATCCACATGACACTACAACACTCCACACTCCTTAATACTAATCTACTTTCCTAATGCTTATGATGACTATGATTCATGAATGATATATACAAACCCTTAATAGACTTGACTCTATGTTATGAAATTTACTCTGTAGATAACTTCAAGTCCAATATCTCTTTGGCCTCTTCAGGATTGAAGTTTCTGAATGAAAAATTCTTCTCATTCTCCAGGTAGTTCAGACCATAAACATTGCAATTCAACAAGTTTTCATCAACGTTACTCAACTGTTGAATCAGTCTTAGTCTCAATTCATCATCTGTATGTTCCAATCCAAACACCAAGCCTCTATCAAGACAGATTTTCAACAGTTCACTTCTATCCAGGGACCAAAGCCCCTCGATCAAGAATTCATTATCAATCTCGAATTCTAAAAGCTTCAGTTTCAATCTTTGTCTTAGGATGGATTCAGGGAATATACCGATCGGTAGTAGTCTATGCTTTAGTCTAAAGACCTTGACCAACTGTCTCACTTGTTCAATCGGAAGGTTTTCATAGTTCTTCACTGGGACTTTCCCACTCTTCAACACCTCATCCTCCGCCCTCAACTTGTTAAATGCCTCCACGGTGGCCTTGTTGTGTAGCTTCTTGTTCAAATTAGGCAGCACACAAGTGGATGGAGTGATCTCAGGGAACAAATAACAGATGAATGGCGTACATTCCATGAAGATCATCAACATGACACTGAACATCGGGATCTTGAAATAGTCCTTCTCTGTTCTCAGCACAGTTTGGAACTCACTTCTAGTCATCGCCAGCACGTTTTGCGAATCACCAGTGACCGAACGCTCAATGTTACCTAATGATCTCAACTCGGCAATCTTCTCCACTAGATCCTGCCCATTCTTGAACTGTCTCCGGGTGACAACACCCTTAGTACCAACCTGCTCAACGTAGTACTTCTTCTTCAAAGAACGAACATATGCACCGTTGTTCCAAACGTTCTTGATACCAGTCTTGTAAAAACCTAACAGGGCCTTTGTGTAATCGGTGTATTGCTTCAATTGCAAAGACACACCGGTTTTGTCTGGATTTTGGACCTTGGTATCCTTGAATATATCGGATTTGCTCTTCAAGGGAAGTGGAAGTGTGTTCAGGGCATTGTATCTCTCAAAGGCGTCTATTGGCTGGTTCTGCTTGTTTTCCCAGATTCTCTTCAGAACAGCATTAGTGTTCAATTGTTTCTGGATATCTTGCTTCACAGAGGTGCTCAAAGTAGATTTGTGTCTAATGATGACCCTTGGCACTATGTATCTGTTCATCTGGAATCGGTAGTTTTGATTTGTGGGGCGACTGTTAGAGAAGTCATCGAGATGGAGTTAGCATTTTTTCAGGCCTCATAAAAATTCCGACTCAACCACCAAAATGGCTGGGCACTAATCGGAACGATTCCGAGAACTATCGGAATATTGGATTTCAATTACTACAGAAACAAACTAACAATAACCAAAAACAAACAACAGTTGTAGGAGATCCATCAGTGTAAAGCGTAACATTTCCTCTCAGTAAATCCACTATCAAAGAGTTACACAAGGTCTATCAGTTGGGTCTTTACCATACCAAAGAGTCCACTCTTTATACTTCTCATGGAATGGACTCTCCAAGTCTGCATACTCTCTTTTAGCTTCAATAGCAGATGTTGTTTGGTAATAATGAATGGCAATGCATAGTTTCTTGGAAATAACAGGCGAGACTTCCAATATCCCACCAAACTTTCCAAAATCAGCCTTTATGTCCGTCAAGTACAATTCTGAATAGTGACTCTTTGGAGATGGGTAGTGTCTTTTGGAACTAGATTTCGCTCTTTTCCCAATGTATTTCTTCAAGATTAGACAGCGACGAGCACCATTCACCGTCATCTCATGCTCAAGATCTTCATCTATCTGTTCATGATAATGGTCTTTCGAAGTCACAGGAGCCCAAGCTGGCTTAATATGGAAACCATTGATTAAGAACAATCCACTGAAACTGTAGTTCAAAAACTCCTTAGCATCTTCAGGTTTCATAAACCATAACTCCAAGACACAGTTTTTCAATAGATACTTCTCACTATCATCCAATAACTCATTGTTCAACAAAACCACCTTTTCTAAAGGACCACCACATATCTGCGAAATTACCGACTTCAACCCAATGAACGAAGGGAAGTTCTTTAATCTGATAACTCTTCTACCTTCTTCTGGCACAGGGGAGTCAAAGTTTGAAACGGTGGTGAGAATCGTAGTGGTTGGTTTACCTGATCTTGCGTTTAAAACGTTGTCATTTTGACCCAAGATGTTGACTGGTTTCTTCATTCTGGAGTTGGCATTGTTTTCGTAAACTTGGAGTTGAGGGACATACTTATCCTTGGATTGATCTTCTTGGTTGTTGAACTTGTAATCAAAGTAGGATCTCCAATTAGACTGGTCTTCCAAAAAGTCAGGATTCTTCAAACGTTTGGTGATTTGTAACAATGAGAACTCCAATTTGGATGAATCAGCAGCGACAGCAGCGACGGTGTCTTGGGGTTGAATCTCATCAGTGGATCTCATTGACTTGGAGTCCTCACTTCTGAACGGCCTGGAGCAGACTTTAGCCAACTTCTTCAAACCTAACTTGTCACGGCTTCTGTTTCTCTCTTCTCCCAACAAACTGGACAAAGACGTGATTCTGGACTTGGAGGAACGCGTAGTCTCATTGAAGTTGAGCTCAGTGGATGCGACTTCGGTCATGGTGGTAAAATAGCAAGGTTCAGGGTAGCAAAGGGCGTTTTAGGCTTCAGAAAGCGCTTACGGGAGGCCATTTTCGGTTGTATCACACAAAACCACACAGAAAGATTCCTCTGTTTTGCCGTGTTTTCATTTTTGTGTCAAAAGTTCATCACCAAAATTAATGCGGCCCTCACCAAAACTGCCCCTACCAGGAACCACACAATACCGGATCTCGACATTAACAAAATAATCCTTTTTGGAAGTGTAAAACTGGACCAAAGGTATCCATAAGGTACTCAATTGAGCTGTGAAGCACCCATAAAGCAGCCAACTCCAAGAACTACCACACTTTTAAGACCTTCCAACTTCCCGATTAACAGTCACCCGAAATATGTCCAAAGAACTTGATCCAAGAGCTTTGTTACAACAAGAGAAAGAGCTGAAGCTGAAAACCTTCAGTGGCGAAGTGGCTTTTGAACTGGGCTCTAAAGTGAGAGAAGTCTTCAAGGAGACTTTCCCAACCACCGATAAGCCATTTGTGATTGACATCACCACCACTGCCGGTGCTACTTTGTTCAGAGCTGCTTTCAACAGTACATCAACTGATAACGAACTTTGGTTGCAAAGAAAGAGAAGAACTGCCATCAGATTTGAAACAAGTTCCTTGAGATTCGGTAAAGAGCTTGTCGAAAAGGGTAGAACACTGCACTCTAAAGGTCTAGACCCGCTTGAATACGCTCTGCACGGTGGTGCATTCCCTCTAAGATTGGAAGCTGCATCAGACCATGCTATCGCTATCCTGGCTGTCAGTGGCCTAGAACAACACCAAGATCATGATGTCGCAGTGGAAGGGTTGAGACGTTTCATTGAAGCTACTCAGAAATAACACTTCTTATATATACATGTTTCTATTGTCCTATGAACTTTGATAGTTGTTTATGCGTATTGTCTTTCTCCTTCAGCTTGTTGACCTCTCTCACTCTGGTATAATATGCTGGACAGTCAAGTGATTCACAAGTACCGATACCATTTGTGCAGTTGTAACAATACATCAATGTGTCTCTAACTTTTAGCTCGTTTTCTTTCATTCTTTGCTTCAAATTCAAGATGGTCTGCAATTCATCATTCTTACACTCGGAACATAGCCTTTCTCGAGCTGATTGTCCACAACAATAACACTCCGTGCTATAAAGAGCACTCTTCTTGACTCTCTTTGGCATATCATTATACCAAGATCTGACATCAACACCCATTAGGTTGAAAACCCTCTCTAGAGGAGGAACAATCGTCTTGATAATGTAGTAGTGACCGTCAATCTTGTGATTGTTCTTGATAAACTCTTCTGGAGATCTAGCACGTTCTCTCAAGATTTTACCCTTGTCTTTAATGATCACATATGGCACCCTTTCTTTGTATTGTGGTTCTGCTCTGGCGTCAAGTTTCATCTTCTTTTCACTGACAACAGCACCAGGAGGTGGATTCTTGTACGTACCAACTTTGACATCCTTAGCAAAACAAAAATCTTGAATTGACACATCGTTGTACAATATCTTAGTGAATTGATCAAGAAGGTATGATTTAATAGCAGTGACATTGTTCGATTCAAACAGGATTCTCAGTGATCTCTCCATGATGTATTGCAAAGCAAAATGACCATCTCTTCTGACAGTTTCAATACCCTTGGCATCAAACTTTGGCACTTGTCCCATTTTCTCGTAAGAATACCCCACATACCTCTTCTTTGCCAATAACACAGCAGGATGATAAACCTTCTCAAACTTCAAAGTCACGGGATCTGGATTGCTTCTAGTGACAGCATCAGCAATTTCATTTCCAATCCGGAAAGCTTCTTCCTTTGATTTCCCTGGTAGATAGACAAACAAACTATCAGTATCACCATAGACAACTTTGGCACCCCAGTCCGGATCACCTTCAATCAACTCCATAGCCTTTTCCAGAGTTTCTCTCCCAGTCTGGACAATGGCATCAGCAATATCTGAACAGGGCATTCTCCCTGAGAAAGAGGCAGAAGTGTAACCATAGACCACATTGGCAGTAAGTTTCAAAGCCAACTGACGATTCTCATAAAGTCTCTTCAAGCTATCATCGTCAAGCAATTTCATCGTAGATTTCACCATGAATCTTGTATCCAAAATATCTTCCAACATTTTAGCCAAAAGCGACTTTCTGACTGAAGCCTTAGCAAACATCAACCCATTTGGGGACAAATTGATGTCATTCTCAAGTAGCTTTAACAAACCAGGTGGATGTTTCACTCTACCAGCACCAATTTGGTTATACCCTGGGGTATACTTTCTCAAGCTCCCCAGCAGTGTGGAGTAACAGTAGTTGTAAGCAATCATAATTGAAGGGTACAATGACTGGAAATCCAAAACAATCAAAGGACTCTTGTAGTAAGCCGACACCGGTTCCATGACCAATGGGATACACTCCAAAGGTTTCTGTTTCCTGACCTGCCCTTTACTGGCACTTAGCAAAATAAAGTTTTCAGATTTGGCAATTCTGACCATGATGGACTCAACTTTGTATTGAGAACCTCTATAGTAAACATCGTAGAAGTCAACACCAATCAAACGAGCTTCCTCAGCTGCTCTGATGATCAAATCACCAGACTCAATTAGCTTAGCATCAATATCAACCCTTCTTTCAATGTGCTTGATAAGGTCAAGGTACTGCCTCTGATACATTCCAGTCATTGTAGCATCAGTGAAATGAGGATAACGTTCATGTAACAAGTGGAAGGTCACAAATTCTATGTTATGTCTTGACAATTTCAGATCTCTTAATGGTCTCCAAATGTTCAGCACATGTCTACCGCAAACCTTGATAGCTGAGGTATGAGTATAGCCCCAATGATCTCCCATTTTACCATGGCTCTTGAAATTGACCCTTGATATTTCATTCACAAAATTGATTTCATACTTAGCTCTGGCCCTGTCAATCAAATAACCCCACGAGGAAGCATGTACTTCGTAACCGGCAATGATATCGGGATCATAGATTCTAACAAAATCAGCAAAATCGTGGATCATAGCCTCTTCATCATCATACTCTCTAACGTGCATATTTGGGATAGGCTGCGTTGGGTTCAAAGCAAAAATACCTTCTTGAATTTCATTACCATCAGAATACTTCCACACAATGAAACCAATCTCATCGTGGGTCGGATCGGCTTTGAATTCACCTCTCGTAGGTACAAACAACTCCATGATCAGCAATGTCAGAGGGTTAAACCCATCAGGTCTTCTTTCTAATGGTTTCTGAGTACTAAACTTTGGCTTTTGAGTGATACCAATCTGCGACGACGAATCTGTCTTCTTTTGATAGCTAGCAACCTCTTTGTAAGTTGGCGGTGCATGGATGTACTTCCACCAATTGGACTCAGAACTAGTTTCAACTTGAGTATTGGTTGTAATTGGTAGGGATAAACTTTCATCAAAAATATCACCAGGCTTTAAATGCGGTAACAAACGTGATTCCAGCTTGAATTTCTTCCCGGCCCATATGAAGGGTTTTGGTGGAGCCTCCATATAAAAAGGATCATCGTACTGTATCTTTGGGAGACCAACAGCTTCAAAGTCAAGGACTTGAGGTGGCAAATTCCTGTAGATGTAGCGGTGGTCACCAATTTTGGGAAAATTCAACCTTTGACTGTTCAATGAGGCAGCTTGAGTCTTGAAGACTTGAGAAAACGGCCTCTTCACCTGTGCTCTCGCCTTGAAGAGCTGAGTGAGTTGCAAGTCCGACAAATCATCAGTCGTGTTGTGAAAAGGCTCGCTGGATTTTTCCGTGATAGGGGTATCAACATCGTCATCATAATCGTGGTTTCCTTCATTTTCATCGACATCATCGCCATCATCATCGTGGTTTCCTTCATTTTCATCGACATCATCGCCATCATCATTGAAGTCACCAAATATCGCATCTTCAGGGCCAATATCCTCATTAAACCCTTCTAGGTAATCAGCAAGGTCAACTTCTTCTTCCTCGTCAGCAGTATGCCTACTTTCAGCAGTATCTGGCAAGTCAATTTCAACGTCAAATTGTGGCCTGGTGAACAACTCAGTAACCAGTTCATAGGCTGTTGGAGTTCTCTCTAGCTTCTGGTTTGACTTCACAAAGTTCGAAAAGTCTTGGTCTTTGTTCTTCCCAAGATTCAAGTTCTTGACGTACTCAAACATTGATTTAAGTTCCTCACTGTCGACCCAAGTGGTATCTGGTGTTCTCTCAACTTTTGGTGCAGACGAATAAGATTCCTGACCTCTTGACTTTCTTTGAAACTCACCATCCTTCCACAAGTCCCTGGAACTTTGAATGTAGATGTCTTCAGTAAGCGGGTTGAACTTTTCCAAAAAATCATGATGCAGGTTTCTCTCCTTCAGTTCCTTTCTGTTCAAGATATCTTGCGCAGAGACATCAATCTCAAGAGCACTGTGACCAATTCTTTCAATGTCAGTGGTACGGAAACCAGCTAGGTATTCAACCAGTTCATCAGTTTTCAAAGAATCATCTCTCAAAATTGGAGCTCTGATGTACAGATTTTCAATTCTCATCCAACCACAACCAAACAAGTTAAAGTCTGTTAGAAACTGTAAACTCAATGGAATATGTGCCTCATAGACCTCGTAACGCTTGCCATTGATTTTACCCTCTCTAAGCAAATCACAGATCCGATTACTGTAGGATGAGTTCAGGATATAGATCTTGTAATAGGCCTGGTAGCCAACGTGGTAGCCGTAGAATGGAACACCTTTACAGACAGAAACGTGAGCAACATACTTCAGTACCTTCCCCTCTTCGTTCTCAGTACCATCAGATCTCTTCAAAGAGGTAGCCACCGCCTTTTCAATGTTCTTCAAGAATTCAAAGCAATTCTGGTTGTCATAGGGGACATAGACATAAGGGTAAACACCATGAATGTGGGCCAGGATGTGGTGACCAGTGGGGATGGAGCCAAACACTCTCATGACAGGGACGTGGTAGTAAGTGAACTCTGCTTCGTGGCCAGGAGGGCCCATTCTGTCAAAGACGCCTGGCGAGGCCATGTACGTGTCGAAGTTGTTCAGCTGGACTTTGAAGTCGTTCTTCTCTGCGGAGCCGTAGCCCGTCGCGAGCAAATCTTCTCTGTTGCGCCCGTTCTCTTCCATCAAGGCATTCTCTGGCGGTTCGACGCGCTTTGGGCAGGCGGTTACTCTGTGTTGTTGCTTCAAGTGGCGATGAATTCTGGTTTTTAGATTTTTGTTGATGTTTGAAAAATGTGTCAAATTGGAGGGACGAACTACTAGGGAAAAGAGTGAGCAAAACCTGGAAAACAATGGCGAGACAGACAGTTTATTTACGTATCCCGGTAAAGAGAGAAGGATTTCTTGATCCTCCAGTGGTGAAATGGAGCGAGGGCAAGGAACAACAGCTGTGGAGTATCATCTCCAAGTCAAAGAGAACGGAGGTCGACTGTGAGTGTGACAAGATCTTTCACTTGAGAGGAAGTACTAACCGCAGGAGGGAACTCACTGTGAGTGGAAGCGGAGAAACAAAAGAGCTCAAAGCAATACTAACTAGCCACCGCAGGTCCACTGAATTTCAAGTCCCTATCACTTTCCTTCAACAGCAGGTATTTTGGCTCTATGAACAAGAACTTGAACAGCTAAAGAACAAAATACAGAAGGGCGCTATATCCTCAGATACAGTGACAGAGACGACAGAGACGACAGAATCATACGAAATAGCACCAGATACACCAGAAAAGTCTCACCACGGCATATTTACCAAGAACCATCAAAGTTTATCATCTCAGGGGTTCAAGAGTCATCAGACGCTAAGGAGACAGAGCATAGAAAGATCAATAGAATCCGAAGATGACACGACAGATTCAACTAATCACTCTACAGATGATGAAGATGACGATCTTGTCCATGGATCAATGCTGCTCCATAGATCTAGAATCCTCTCAAAAGTGGCACCAAGGTTTAAAGATATTGTGGGGCACGATGACGATGATGTGATCCTAGAAGAGTCAGAGGATTCCGGGATCATAGCACCACACAAGGCTACTACAGAATCTTCAATGTCTAATTTATCATGTATGTATTATGAAATATGCAAATAATGGGTGATATATGGAAATGCGGAATACTAACAACTCTTTAACAGCTGCTAGCATAAGTAAATCAGCACTAGAGGAAGCACTGCTAGAGGCACACGGGTCAAACTCACATTTTTGAGAACTGGTCGTTCAATTCAGTGGCTTCAATGACACATCTTTCACAGGAACAGTTGAAGAACCAATTTTCCATCATGGTCTTTTGTCTGACTGCAAAAGTCTCATCCAGGACGTGGTAATAGTCAATACAGACTTGTTCACCTTGTCTGATGTCTTGTGTTGTTTGGAAGTACATTCTGTTGTCAACTCTGTACTTTCTGATGTTTGGTCTGCAAGAATGGTTGAAGAATGAAGCCTCAGGGTGTAACATATAACCTAAGAATTCCTTGTTTTCAGTTGATGAATCATCAACCAATTGCCAGATACCAAATGAGTTACCAAATTCACGACCAACAATCAATCTCAATGTCTCTGTAGTTAACAACGACTGGAGCTGAGTTGGTAGCGTGATCTTCAAAAACTTGTAAATGTTACCTAATGATCTAATTAGCACAGGGTATTTAGCGATCTTTAGTAGTTCATTGGACTGTAGTTTGTTGAAGTATTCAATCGACTGATGATTCTTTGAAATGTTAAATAGAACCATCGTAACAAATCTAACGGTATTGTAATCGTCCTCATTGATGTATGGTATCTGATTCAATCTTTTGCTTGGCTTCATCTTTTGTATCGTGGATTCCCATTCGTTGACACCTTCCCAGAAGTTTTCCAAGTACTCTTGTGTAACTATCAAATCCTTGTACTCATCGTAGTTCTCAACATCAGCTGGGACGTGTTTTGACTTGATCTGAAATTGATCCAGTAGTTCTTCAAAGGCATTAGTTAGCTCTTCCTTATCATCAAATAGTTGCCATTTGGATACACACTCTTCGGTACAAAACCAAAGACCAGAACCCTGATACTTCTTCTTACTCCAGCTCTCTGGCTTTGGTAATCTGAATTTACAGTAGTCACCGTAGCTGTACTTGAAGCAGTATGAACAAACTTCTTTTCTGAACTCATACAGCACTGTGGACCCGAATGGTTGTGGTGAGGTACACAAGATGTCAGTACCCTTTGGAATATCAGTAGCAGCGAAGCAAGCTCTACCATGTTGGGTTTGGAAAACTGAGAACAGATCTGACAGTTCGATGTCTGTCGGTTGAATGCTATCAACGGTCATCGCGATGAGGTCGGACTTTGGGAACAGGTGTGTTGATTTGGGTTATATGCTATTGGGGTTACTGAAACTGAACCTGGTCTTTTCTGAAACGATTCGGTGTTGTCTTTCAAGTCTCATAAATGGTTAAAATCCTAATAATTTGCCACAAAGTTTTAATTTAACGGGACATAAAGTCATCACAGAAAATTTCTTTTGATTTTTTTTCTGCCTATGCACGTTTTGCAAAAGAAATCTCCGAAAATGTCCAAATTGGGGAAGATTTCCTATATAGGCAATTGCGCAGATTAAAGCTAAAACTGTTCAACTTGTGTGCCGATTAGAATTGAAAAAGTGATAGATAAAAGCTTTTGATGAGTTCAAATGACAAACAGACCTCCAAAGCTAAGCAAGGAAACTTGCCCCTCAAATCCTAGTGTGTTCTGGTCTGCACCCCATACTATTGTGGCCCGACATCACGCTACGCGAAAATGACTGGTTTGCGCCACACAATTCCTGATCAAACAGTTCAAGTAACCGAAAATTTATCGTTTCGATCAAAAGCTGATACAGCCGGCTATACCTAACAGGCAAGAAATCTACATCTATCGCCATGTCCAAGAGATCCATCCAGCTGCTATCACCTGTCTCATTCCGCGCCCTACTGGGGACCAGCAGAGCCGATTCTAGAGTCATCCCTGTCGATGGTTCATGGTACATGCCAAACGTCCCTCGAGACCCACTGAAAGAGTTCAAGGAGAGCAGGCTGCCTGAGTCCAGATTCTTTGACGTCGATGGCATCAAGGACGACAACTCTGCCTATCCGCACATGCTTCCTTCACTAGACACTTTCAACCAAAAGATAGGTCAATTAGGAATCAATAAATCAGACAAGTTGGTCATTTATGATAGAGTTGGGAACTTCTCAGCACCAAGAGTCGCATGGACTTTCCAAACGTTTGGTCACGATAATGTGTTCCTGCTGGACAACTTCCCAGGCTATACCAACTACAGCTACCCATTAGAACACACTGAACAAACTCTTGAACCAACCCAGTACAAATCAGAGGAATACGATGCCAATGCCGTCCTTTCATTCGATCAATTCGTGGATATTGTTTCACACAAGGAGAAAAGAGATCAATATACCATCTTGGATGCTAGATCATATGATAGATACACCGGTGATGCCCCAGAACCACGCCCAGGTCTAAGCAGTGGCCATGCTCCCGGTGCTCGTTCCTTACCTTTCACCAAAGTCCTAGATGAAAACAACAAATTTGCACAAACGATCCATCTTGAACAAGTCGTGAAGAATGCGGGCGCTCAGCCAGATAAACCAATCATCGTTATGTGTGGTACCGGTGTGACTGCTTGTATCTTGAAAGCAGCTTTGGATAGCATTGGTTACAATAAGGCTGGTATTCAGGTCTATGATGGTAGTTGGACTGAATATGCTCAAAGGGTGGGTCCTGAACTGATTGTCAAGGGTAAAGATTAATGTTATGGATAACTCTAGCACCTAATCCGGAGACATTGTAGTTGTCAAATAGAGACTCGAATTGCAATAGAAGGTCACGCTACACACCATTAACCTTTGAATTGCAAGCCTAATTCCCAGTGGTGTATAGCAGCCATGAAGAATACAGCCATAATGACTATAGCCACTCCTCGTTGAACAGCTACCCGTCAACTTACGCTCTTTTGCAGGATCATGTGAACGTATTGAGCTAATTATTTAAAGATTTGTCCTAACTCTCTCATAAATGCTTAAGTCCAAGCAGTAACCCACTCCTAGCTGTAAATACGCATTTAGGGCAATGTCTACCAAACCACCCACTCTACCATACGAGATCTGGTGTAAAATTCTAGGCCAGATACCCTTCAACCCCAATAATAGACGTGATGTTGAGCTGTTCGCTTCCCTTCGAGAGCAGCATCAAATTCAGGAAATAATAGACCAGGAGATATGCATCTTTCTATACGTCCCAATACGTGTCAGCTTCGACATCTTGGAGCTCCCTGATGTAAAGAGGTTGATGAAGGTTACAAGATCCTTTTTCATAATAACCGAGTGTCTCAATGCTGTCCGGTGCAGATATGCATCACCATACTACAAATTTATATACGTGAAACCTTGGATTTACGACATCAATAACGTCTTGAACGGGAATCGATTGCCGAGACGTGGAGAGAAAGTGGCGATGGACAATGCTGACTTCTTTTGGGATACACTCACTAAGGACCCCGCTGTGAGACCAAGACGAGTAGTGGGCTGCCGAACGGTGGTTAATAAGGACTACGAGTGTGACTCCACAGTAGCCTTTCTTCAACTTAGAGTGCGCGGGACATTCTCCAGCATTCTCCAGTACGATGACGTCCTTTATCGGCCACGGATAGAGAGATCCCTTGGGTGCACCCTGCGAAGAGCTGCTGGTGCCTGCATGGTGAAACTGCTGTGGGAACCCGTATTGGGAATGCTCGACATGCAATCTCGCAAGCAAAAAGTACAAAGAGAGTATACAGGGCCGTAACCGGATACCATCGCCATGGAGTCTTGCACAAACACTGTACAGGGGGCCAAGGTCTGGCAGATCAGTTTCTGGAAGTGCAGCGAGTACTTTCTGCTCATCCGAAAGCTGACCGATCCTGCCCTGGGGCCGTTTTTGGAGAGAGCATAAAAAGTGTCACAAAAACCACAAATCCGGTTAAAGCCGAAAGAAAAGAGGAGAAAAAATGTGGGTCCAACGTGGTCAAGCACAGGAACTTCCTAAGCTACCCAACTTGTCACACAGTCACAGGTCACCAGTGACCACAGTCTACCACTCCGGTCTCCAGTTCAAACTTCACAGAACTCCCCACATCACGCCTACCCATTCTACACTTGGTTGAACACTTGGTTGATACCTGGAACCTCATAAGCGACGCAGAGACTTGTCACAGACTCACAGTTGTCAGTTAGTCCACTAGTCCACTTCTACAGACAAAGAAGTCAAGGGAAAGCTCCAAGATGACTGGGGATGCTACTGCTACTACCGCTGATTCAGAGAACGGTGCTGGTTCCGAGAATGAGGAGATTCCTCTGTCCAATACAATTCAGGCTTTAGAAGACCAACTATCAGTCTACGTTAAAGAGAACGCAAGGTTGAACCAAGAACTACTGGATGCGAAAACTTCAATCACCAATTCAGGTACTACAATTGAGAGATTAGAAGCTACGGTTGAAGAGCTAAGAAACCAGGTGAGACAGGCACCTCGCAACGAAGGTACAGGGAAAGAAGAGGACGTTGCTGATGGAACCATCCAACTAACCCACGCTGGGACTTCAAATTCTTCCGCTCAGTCTACAAGATCTATCTTATGTCATGGTGGGTTGTTCCCCTTTTCATCGCCTTATTAGGCTGTGCTTATTGTTCGTTATTTCTTTGTAACTTGTTGGTTTATTTATGTGCTGAATCATGTCGTCCTGCAGAAAGAGCTGCACTACTAGCTGCTTTAGAAACTGTCATAGTGTTGTTCATTGTCATTAGAAAGTTACACGAAACAAGAACTTTACACACTAAGGGGAAAGGGTTTATACACTCGGTTTGGAAAGCTACTTATTATATTCTACCAGTCATTGTGAACTTTTTGTGCCTATCTTGGATGATATTTGGCTTAGAATACCTCCCAGACCACAAAGAGACGTTCAAACAGCTGACAGGATGCGCACTAGAAAAAATGGTTCGAGGGGTTGGTCTTTATTGCCTTTTGATTGGTGTCAACCACTGGTGGACCGCAGTCAACGATGATTTGAAGTGGTTGGAACAATCCAAGAAGAACTAGTCAAAAGAAGTTGGAACAGGCCTTGCCCCTGAGCCCCATTCTAGAATATTGTGGTCCACGTGTTTAGATTAGCTCGCTTAATTTAGTCGTAAATGTACATGTATAACAGCCAGTTGAAGGCCTAAGCGCGTAAACTTAAGACTTCAAAATTCAGTACTAGTTTGAAAAAAAGTGAAAATTGATCAAATTTAACAACAACAATACAACAAGACAACAAGACAAAGAAACCGAAATGTCCTTACCAGGATTCAGTGGGGAAGAAGGCCAAGTAAGTACTTTGGCACCTTTGACATCCAAAGTCACGTAATAACACTCTTTTCTAGCTGAAAATACAGAAGGAAACCGTTGAAATCACGCCAAAGTCAGAATGGAGATTCGAAGTGGCGTTCGATGAAACCATCACCGTGAAGGTTCTAGAGGGCAATGTGGAGATCTTTGGCACTGAACTTTCGAACGACGAGGAATACAAGTTCACAGGGACCAAATCTGCCATCTATTCCCATCAAGGTGCGAAGATTGAATACTCTGGTAATGTTGCCTCCGAGTATATATCTGAAGAAACTGAGATGGATGCCTACATCAATTTACACTTTGCATTGGCCAATTTCAGAGAACAGAACAAGAAGGCACCAAGGGTGTTGATTGTCGGCCCAAAGAACTCAGGGAAGTCATCACTTGCGAAGATCCTTGCCTCATATGCTAACAGAATGGACTTTGAACCAGTTGTGGTGAACTTGAACCCAAGTGATGGTGTCTTTTCCATCCCAGGGTCACTGACAGCGTCTCCAATCTCAGACATCCTAGATGTCGAAGAAGGTTGGGGTCATTCATACACCACTGGGTCGACTTTACTTCATCCAAAACAACCAAATGTGAGATATTACGGTTATGATAGCATTCAGGATAATCTGAAATTTTACAAACACAACGTTTCAAGATTGGGTGTGACGGTATGCAGTCGTATTGAAGAAGATGCCAAACTGAAAGAAAGTGGGTTGATTGTCGATACGCCACCTTTGACAATCAAGGATTCTCAATTGATCGAAGATATAATTTCAGACTTTGAAATCAACATCATCGTTGTGATAGGGAACGAAAGACTGTTGATTGATCTGAAAAAGAAGTTCGCTAAGAACAACCTGAATATTGTGAAGGTTCCAAAATCTGGTGGTTGTGTTGAAAGAGATGATCAATATGTCAGAAAACTTCAGGAGAAACAGATCAGAGAATACTTCTACGGTACGCAAAAGAACGTTCTCTCTCCATACACAGTCAACGTTGATTATTCAGTTGTCACGGTATACAACCCATCTATTGCCTCTGTTGATTCCATCTCCTCAGTGCTGCCAATTGGTGAATCGAATGGTATCGATGAAGAAGAGAAGGAAGTTGAGATCAAACTACTAGAAAAAGTTGAACCATCAGCTGCCATATTACAAAACTCCGTTGTTGCATTGTTACATGCAGACAAGAAAGATGATGAAGATATTGTGCTGAGAAGTAGTGTTCTAGGGTTTGGTGTGGTGACAGGCGTCGACGAAGAAAAGACAAAGTTGAGAATCTTGATCCCAGTTCCAGGTAGATTACCGGACAAGGCTATCATTCTTGGTCAATTCCGTTACGTTGAATGATACTGGAAGAGAAAGAAACTGCACAGTCGAACATATAGACTTAATGACTAATAATGAGACTTTTTGGCGTAGACCTCATTCTTTATACACCTACAAGGTTAGTTCAGATATTACAAAAATGTCATGTTAGCTGTCAATTGTACAGCCTCAGGATATAGTTCAATAAAATGGCCGAATGTTGTTTAAAAAGCATCCATAGTGTAGTCATGTTCGATACCTGGGGTCACACTGGTGATGAATTTCAAGAAGATAATCAAATATTGGTCAACACGGACAACCTCTTCTTCCTCACCACCTTCAGTGTGGTCCACAGTCTCCCATTCATCATGTTCATCTTCTTTGCTATCAGCAATACCTAGCTTCTTAACGTTGGAGATCAAATCTGCCTCCTCTTTAGTATTCTTCTCCTTCTTGTTCTTAGCAGCTATTATAGCTCTATTGATTAGGACTTTCATGACAGCAGCATGTTTACATGGGTGAATGGAAATTGAAGTGGTATCTTCAAGGAATGGAGCCTTTTCAATGGTGACAGTCTTGTCTCTGTAATCAGCTGAAATGTCTTGGAACATCTCTTCTGGTGATAATGGGGAACCATTGTTATCAAACCCAATTAGGTACATTCTTGGAACTCTGTATGCAGTGGAATAGTGGATGTATAGGTCATATGATCTCTTGTATTGGTTACCTGATGTAACTTCTTCTTCATCTGAATCGGCATCTTCAGCGTCACTATCGATCAAATCATCAATTTCTTCAATCTCTTGTGGGACGGTCTCTTCCTCCTTTGTGGCATGAGTGGTGGACTTCAGCTGAGAAGTTTTGGTCCAGCCATCTTCATCAACTTCTTCATCTTCACCAATACCAGCATTCAAGTAGTCCAGGGCTCTGACATAGGATGGAACCTTCTTCGTGACCAAGAACTGCTTGTCATCAGGGAGGAAGTCTCTCTTCTTGCTTGGTGGGGCAGGGGACCATTGCCACGTAGGAAACTTGTGGACCAAGTAGTCACCAGCTTCGACAAACTCCTCAGGTGTGATCTCACCAGTGGTCTTGAACGTGGAGGTGTGGTAGGCAGGTGTGAGGTATTCTCTCCAGGAGTTGAAAGTTGATCTTATCTTGTTTGACATGATGGCGATAACTTTGTGTCACTTTGAGATTGTGCGTGGTGGGATGAGGAAGGGTGGGTAAAAGGCAAAAAGTGGTCAGTGAGATAGCTTGGTGATGTGTCTCTTTCTATGGATAGACAGCAGTGGGGAAATCACGCGTCTGTTGCTCTAGCCATTAGAGAGAAGTGTCAAAGTTAACAGCTTTTGCCTGCTTTATTTAAAGAGAGGCTAATCAGAATTCGCCGGGCCACACCCTCGGAAATTTCGATACACTTCCGGTATTACATAATCGCTTACTCAGCTCTTCACTCCCGCAGAAATCCTCAGATCATCCTTCAAGTTCCATGTGTCAAAGGTAAACTAAAAAAAAACACTCCTACAACCTCAGATTCAGACCTGATCTCCCGATCAAAGCACACAATGGCCGTCAAGAACAGAAGGAGAAACAGCCGTGTCACGGACGGTGATGCTCCTGAAGCCGAAGAGGACAAGAACAACAGCATTAACGAATCTGTCAACGAGATTGAACATCAGCTGGATGAGATAAGACAAGCAACTTCCGCTGCAGAATTGAAACCGAAGAAGAAGGGTTACAAGGACTCCAGAAGAGTCGTGTTCTTTCTAGGTGCTCTTATCGGTGTCCTGATTGCTGTTTACTTCGGTGCTCAGAACGATGCTGTGTTGTCAGAATTCGATTTCGATAAGCTGGTGAACTTTGAAACTTTGAACGATTACCTAGATGATTTCAAAACCAACATCCCATCCAATTTCCAGAGCCTGTTAAGTGAATACTTGACCCAAAAACCAGGCGAAGGTGCTGATTTCAGTGAAAGTTTTGCTGTTGGTAATGCCCTGAAGGAAGAACTAGGTCTTGAAGCGAAACACCCGGTCATTATGATCCCAGGTGTCATTTCCACTGGTATTGAATCATGGGGTTTAGAAGGCACTGAAGGTTGTCCATCAACTCCACACTTTCGTAAGAGATTATGGGGGTCTGCGTATATGTTGAAAGCTATGTTTTTGGATAAAGCTTGCTGGTTGAAGCATATCAAACTAGACTATGAAACTGGGTTGGATCCACCAGGTATCAAGTTGAGAGCTGCCCAGGGGTTTGAAGCTGCAGACTTCTTTATGGCTGGGTATTGGATTTGGAATAAAGTTCTAGAGAACTTGGCGGCGATTGGGTACGAACCAAATAGAATGGTCACTGCTGCTTATGATTGGAGATTATCATATTTGGACTTGGAAAGAAGAGACGCGTACTTCACCAGATTGAAACAACAAGTCGAAGTTGAGTATGAAACCACAGGTGAGAAGTCAATCTTGGTTGGTCATTCAATGGGGTCTCAAATTGGTTACTACTTCATGAAGTGGGTTGAAGCTGAAGGTGAACATTTCGGTAATGGTGGCCCAGATTGGGTTAATAAGTATATTTACGCTTTTGTTGATGTTTCTGGGTCGATGCTTGGTGCTCCAAAAGCCATTCCTGCTTTGTTATCAGGTGAAATGAAGGACACTGTCCAATTGAACGCCCTAGCTGTTTATGGTTTGGAAAAGTTCTTTTCTAGAAGAGAGAGATTGGACATGCTGAGAAGTTTTGGTGGTATTGCATCCATGTTACCAAAAGGTGGTGATCTGATCTGGGGTAATTTGACCAGGGCCTTTGAAGATAAACCAGAACCAGTGAAACACATCAATGAAGCTTCATTTGGTAACTTTATCAGATTCGAAAAAGAAGTTGGTCAGTTCTCAAGCAAGAACTTGACCGTTGGGGAAAGTATTAATTTCATCTTAGACACTGCACCAGAATGGTTCAACAGAAGAACGAGGGAACATTACTCCTATGGTGCTGCTAGATCTGCTGCTGAATTACAAGAGAACAACAAAGATTACTCTAAATGGGTCAACCCATTAGAAGCCCCATTACCAAACGCAACAGATTTGAAAGTGTTTTGTTTCTACGGTGTCGGTAACCCAACTGAACGTGCCTATATCTACCAAGAAGAAGAAAACAAGAATGAACACAGTTTGAATGTCACAATCACAGCTCCAACTGACAAAAAGCCAACTGTGTTCTTTACAGATGGTGATGGTACAATCCCATTAATAACACACAGTATGTGTCATAAATGGAAAACATCAAAGGCTTACAACCCAGGTGGCTCTGAAGTAAAGATTGTTGAATTGAAGCATGATCCAGATAGATTTGATATTAGAGGTGGTGCCAAGACGGCAGAACATGTTGATGTGTTGGGTAGTGCTGAATTGAACGAGCTGGTGCTTTTAGTCGCTGGTGGTCGTGACGATAAGATCGAAGAGAAGATTATCACGGATCTACCTAAATGGGTCGAGGAGATGGACTTTGGGTTTGATTAGAGGTGATACTGGCCCACTGTATTATACAAAGGAGAGAAAGGAGTGGCTTTGTACGTATCGTAGAGATAATAATACTAGATTATGTCCGATGTGTCTGCTGTAGTGGAGCTGGTGCATGAAATTTAGCGCGTACACTGGCAGTAGGAGAGGTTAAACGTACATATTGTTAAGGTACCTTAACAAAGATTCCCAGATCTAACGTCATAGGTCTCACAAGTTAGATCGTGAATCGTGGTCAATGGCCACTTACGAGGCTTGATAGCTGACGGCAGCTCAAGACCGTACGCTGTACTTCGCTAGTTCTAGTGGCAGTCCAGGACCCAGATCAAAATCAAGGCGTAGTTTATGCAGGTGAGCTCCACGACCCAGACGTGGTCACTAAGGCACCGTGTCACGCCTTAAGCGAGGGCTGTTCTCAGGCACACAAGTGTTTTCTGAGTCCTGACTACTGCTTTCAGTACGCATGCCACCGGGGCCTAGTGCCGAGTGCCTTCTGCGTTCCCACTCGAGACAGTGCAGGCCTTCAGGCTCCACACGCTCAGCTCATTCCCCAAGATGAGCAGATGCCAGATGAGCTCCTTCGGTGATGTAATGCCAAACACGAGCACGCACAACGGCCCCAAAACGCGGTCGTAAACGCCAAACACTAAACACGCCTGCACGATCTGGAGCGATCTGTTGACATTCCGCAGAGACACGCTTTTTTGTCGGCCGTTTCTACAGAGACGTTTGTTGGGGTTTTGCCCAAACGCGAAATATTTCCACTTTTTGGCTGCACACAGACGCGTCTCGTCTGTGGGCCCGTTCGCGGTTTTCGCGTTTTGGCCCGAAAAAACACACGAAAAGTTCCCAAAGCGGAAAGTGGTAAACACTGAAAAGTAAACAAAAACAGCCTAAAAAGTTTGCAGCTTTGTTTTCAAGCGAGAGCCTGGGAGTTTTTGGACACGCTCTGCACTGGGAAATCCAATAAATACACTCGCCTGCCCGCTGCTTTCTGCTCCTGAGCACCCTCCACGCCCAACTGCTCTCCAGTCGTTGAACCCTTTGCATCTCGAGGACCTCACAGCCTTGAACCACACCCATTGCCCACCACCTCTCACCTTTCACCTCTGCCACTTGTCTCTGCTGAAAAGTGCGCTCCAGAAAGACCCTTTACTACCACACACATACAAACACACCAGCCAGGTACCACATTCCCTCACTCGCCATGACTGCCACTTTCGAACGTCCTCCTCTAGGTGCCCTTTCCACCAACATCTTGAACAGATCCAACACAGACTCCTTCAAGCCAACGCTTCCTAAGCTGTCCTCCATTGTCCCAAGGGTCGCTGACAAGCCTTACTCCATCCAAAAGCCAACCACCACCACCTCTGCTCCAACTAACGCTGAGAAGTTGAAGTACAGACTACAACTAGCATACTACAAACTACGTACCAACCAAGTGGCAATTCCTGTTTCTGAAATCATCAAGAAAGAGGACTACAAGCCTGCAAAGTTCACCAGACCTGCCACCACTGCCCAACCAGCCACCGCAGCCATTGCTAAACCACAAATCAAGAAACCAAACGTCACCCCTTCACTCACACGTCATATCAGCTTGTTAGCTGCTTCAACCCCATTACACGGTAACAAATCCGCCACAAAGAAGAAAGTCACATTCCAAAAAACTACACATACATCTCCTGCCAAAGCTATCTTCAAGACAAACAACAACTTTGCCTCCTCTTTGTCCAAGATTCCAGAAAGACCAACTCAATTGAGAAGTCTATCATCACCAAACTTGGGTCAACAAGTTCAAGCTCAACGCAGATCTTTGAAGATCGATGATCTGTGTAACACCACAGGTAAC